>JABCKL010008369.1:0-217193 GCA_018851305.1 Calocybe cyanea
TATGCGTATGATTGATCCCAAAGATGTACCAAAAAGATCCCCAGCTCCCATTGTGGAAGTGGGTACTAGCTCAAAGCAAAAAAAGCGTAAGACGGAACCGGAAACAGCTCCAGGAACGGCATCTGTCCTTGGATATTCTCGTCTTACGGCGTCATATAATATCACCCCTTCACAAGGGGAAAATGCTGATAATGAACCAAATGAAGATGTCAGAGACGAATTGTATTGTACCCTTAGCACCAATGTTGTGGGAGTCCAATATTACACAGGTTGAGCCACCGTGGTGTCATTATTCCGAGCTAAAACATCCTCTAGGTTTGGTAGGACCAGGCGAAGAAGTGGTGCTCGTGCGGGAGCCACACAATCGTTACGACGCGTATGTGATTCCTTATTCTGTACCGTATCTTATACTTATTTTTGATATTAAGTAACGCCATAGAAGTCAAGAATACCAGCCAAATTCAAGTCGGTCATCTTCCCCGCCAGGTTGCCTCGAAATTGGCGTCACTCATTGATCGTCATCTCGTTACGGTTGAAGGTGTTATCAACGACGGGAACAGTAAGCTCGCAGCGAGATATCGAATTATTTTTGCTCATTCAGAGGTCTGCAGTCTCAGGTCGCGCTTGTTATACTCTTTCAATGTAGGTCAATCAAAGCCGCATATGTGTCATTCTAACCAGTTGGAAGAACTCTTAACATATTCGGTGACGCCGACAAGAGGGATAGTCTTGAGCCCCAGTTGATCTGGGCAACCCCTCGGCAGCGTGGGTTCCCACCTAGAAAATTGACATCTGGTTCCAGACAATCAATAGCTACTCCTACGCCCAATTATCTGGCAACTTCGTCTTCATACAGTGGAGGGTCCATCTCCCAGCGGCCTGGTGCATCAGCTCGTACTATAGCTGAACGGCAAGAAGCCTTACGAAGAGCGGCTGAACTTAGAGAAATGTTACTTACTTTCGAAAAGGTCGACAACGAGGGACGACGGGGTTCTTTGCTTGATACTTTATGCTCGACTGACGACATATTGAACCTTCCCTTACATCCCAACCCACCGGGCACCAAGACTGGAGACCTCAAGGTTGACCTTCTCAGGCATCAGGTCCATTAGCTTGATTTAACTTTTCACCTGCTCTACTAAGATGTGTTATGTCAGAGCCAAGCGCTGCAATGGTGCATCGAACACGAGTATCCTGTTCTTCCTCAAAAAGAGTCCGATAAGCCCGTTCAATTCTGGCAGCTGAGAAAAAGTGGGAATAAAGTACGTGTCGGCTAACATGCTTTCGGAGGGACTCCTAACTAATTCAAGCCAGCCCTATTATTATAACAGTACGTTCTTATCGACAACCCTAAGATACTTTCTAAATAAATCCCATTAGTTGCAACGAAATCACCTCAAGAAGCTGCTCCTATACTCGGAAGAGGCGCTCTTTGCGCCGATGCAATGGTGACTATCTTGTCCTATCCCCTCCGCCCTTGCGAAATTGACCGGTGCACTTTAGGGCTTAGTATGTCATTCTTCAACTCCTCTTATTACGACTGACGATCAGCAGGGTAAAACTCTCACAATGCTCGCCTTGATTCTCGCCACCAAGCAAGACGTACCTAAAGAGTTTTCAAACACTACGCTTATAGGTATAGTTGTCGACCTATCCAGTGGAATGGCAGCTTAAATATATAACAGTTGTTCCTCTCTCGGTCATGTCCAACTGGGAGCAACAGATTATTGACCACTGCTCGGAAAGATCGCTAACTGCCTGCGTTTATTATGATGCCAATCGCGCTATGAGCGCTGCTCAACTTACTGAATACGATATAGTTATCACCACTTACCAGACAGTTGCGGGCGAATGTCTCGACGTCAACAGAGATGGTCCAGCAAAGAAAAAGAAGAGAGTGGAGAGCACCCTGTTTGATGTGCAGTGGAAGGTAAGACACGGTCCTTAGCGGAGCTCCTTACTCACCAGCAGTACGCAGAGGATTATCCTTGATGAGGGGCATACCATTCGCAACCCAAAAACAAAAATGGCACAGGCAATCTTCGGGTTAAGAGCTCAAAGGCGGTGGGCATTGACAGGCACTCCTATTGTAAGAGATTCTAAGTCATTGGTGACGCTGAATTCATCGAGCTGACGATGCCATTCAGCTTAATTCTCCAAAGGTGCGACAAAATGAGAATGCCTTTCGAACTACTGAGAAATACGTCGTTAGGATCTTGGCACCCTACTTACCTTCCTTCAAATTTGCCGCCCGCTAGATAACGAGGAACTCTTCAAAAGGCTCTTACTCCGACCGTTGAAAGATGGAAATCCCGCAGGAGCCGAGCTACTCCGTGTATGGCACAATCTTAGTTCTCAATTGGTTGCTCACTTTCTTTAGGCGCTAATGAGCCATATCTGTATTCGGCGGACAAAGGAGGTAAGCGTGTTTCCAGTACTCTCTTCTCATCGTGGCTAACATATGACTTAGATGCAGGACAGCTCTGGAAAACCCCTTATATCTCTTCCTCCAGCAAGTAGAGCTTTTCCACCAAACACGTCAGCATGCTAATTTAATAGACAGGTTGAAATGATCGTCGTTCCTGTAACACTCAGCGACGAAGTAAGGGTGAGTACATTTGTTCTCGGATATACATATTTGACTTCATGCATTTTGCGAAGGTGCTCTATGGTGAAGTGGAGTCGGCCTCCAAGGAGCGCTTCCAGGATTATCTAGAAAGTGACAAGGCCTCTCTGGTTCGTATCTGCGAGCATAGCTTGCCTTCGCTAACTTTGCCTAGGCTCGGTCAAATGTCCTAAGTATGTTGACTCGCATGAGACAACTGGTCTTGCATCCCGGACTTCTTCCTTTAAATTATCTCGAACAGCTGCAAGCAAATGATGAATCAGGAGGGCACCAAATGACCCAGTTGACCCCAGCAGAAATAGCACGCTTGCGTAGTCTTCTTGCCCAAGCACTTGAAGAATTTGAAGAGTGTCCTATCTGTTTTGACGTGCTGAAGGATGCCAGGATAACCGGATGTGGACACATGTTTTGTCTTCCTTGGTACGAATATTCCTGGTTATCAAGAAATTGCTTGTGTATCATCCATCCTAGCATCACGGAAGTCATCTTGCGAGATCCAAAATGCCCAATGGTAATAAGCACATCTCTTATAACATTAGTGTGTTCAGAGGTTGTCTAGGATCGTCACCCCATTGGCATGGCTGACTTATATGAACCTCCGCCCCCCACCGAGCTCACCCAGGTTCCAGTGCATAGAGAGGAGGAGCTTGACTCGACCAGCATTCGTGGTGGCTCCTCAGCAAAGATAGACCAACTTATCCACCTCTTGCGACTGAACCCTGCCAATGAAAAGTCTCTGGTCTTTTCTCAGTTTACATCATTCTTAGACAAGGTGCGGGTTTTGCTTTTAAGCTGAGAGCTTGTGAGTATCTAAAATCCGCCACAGATTGCCAGCGTTCTCGAGGCGGAAGGGTTCGTTCCTCTGATCCATACCATCTCATATTCAATATGTCGTTCACAGTATCCCATACGTACGATTCGATGGACAAATGTCCGCTAAAAAGCGACAGGAAGCGATCGCTAGGTTTTCTATCCCGATTGCGGAAGATGTCGCTGATGAAAGTGTGGCAACTATGGCTACTTCGTGGGACAACGATGATTTCATAGACGATGACGACAGTAATGCCTCCGGAAGAAGACAAAAGAGAAAGCAAGGCAAAGAAAAGCGTCAAGCATCAACATATATGGAGAGCTTCTGTGATTACGGCACGCCAAAAGTCATGCTTTTGTCTCTTAAGGCAGTAAGTCATTATCACCTTTCAGCTATACATTATGCCGATATGTCAATAGGGTGCGATTGGGCTAAATTTAACTGGTGCGAAATACTTTCTTTTTTTACGGTTGTGCCGATAGAAAAGTCCATCAGTGGCAAATAACGTCTATCTGTGAGTCAGATCGATCAGGCATCGTGTTAGTGGACCCCGAAAACTGATATATTCGCAGCATGGATCCGTAAGTTACCCTGTACAATTCCTGAGCTCCCTTAAATCAACTTCTGTCTTTCTCAAAAATAAAAGCTGGTGGCAGGTTGGTTCATACCTTGACTTATGTCCCGGTTATGTTTGAACAATCTCACAGGAAGGAATTGAAAGCCAGGCAATTGACCGAGTTAATCGAATCGGTCAAAAGAAACGTGTTCGCGTGTTTCAACTCATTGCAGAACATACCATTGAGGCCAAGGTGCTCGAGATTCAAGAACGCAAAAAGGAAATGATCAAACAGGTATGTTAGCGTTGTGCTAAAAGGACGGGGTACGAAAGAGCTTAACGGATTGTCTGAATCCAGGCATTCTCGGGCATCAAACGCACAGAAACCGAGCGACAGCGAAGGGAAGCAAGACTTCAAGGTTAGTACCGGTTGTATGAATTTGCAAATCAACTTCACTCAGACGCCGTTGGTCGGAAAAAGACCTCATCGAACTTTTTGGCCTTGGTCAACAGCAGTAGCCACTGGCAACGCTGCATATCTTAATATTCCCTAATAGTAGAAATACTATACACTAGATCATAATACTTTTTTTATCTATATCAATGGCTGGCCCGGGCTTACTTCGGTACCTTCTGTGTACATGATCATAATAATTACATTCAGAAGATTGTGCACCTCTTGAGCTTACCAAGGCTATGCCTCAACATACCATCGAACTCATTTCGCCCTCAGGCAGAATCCGGCTTATTCCTCCACAATCGGAGGATGACAATAATGTAGCCCTACTTCGCTCGGACCCAGAAACGCTTCGTTATATACGATTCTTTCCGGTGAACTGCACAGCCGACGAAGCACGAACTCGGCGAGAGACTCGAGCAGAGAACCCAGAAATCCTTGATTTCCACATACATGTCAAAAACGACGACGGATCATTCAGCTTTGGAGGCATGATCGGCATATTTCACATTGACGAGAATCATCAGTGCTGTGAGGCTGGAATCACTGTCTCGCCGCATCCTTAGAGTCTGAAAGAGCGACAACGCACTGAATAATAAAATCGACAATCTTATGTTTCAACATAGTTTCTGAGTGAAAATTCGTTACTAAGAACGATATATCAAAACCCTATATCAGGCTATCAGTAGGGAAAATATACAACGCCCTTGGATGTGTACCTCAACTGGTTTCCGCCTTAGTACAATGAAGCTCTCTGCTCGCTGCATCATGAAACGGGTGAACTTGTGACAAAGAAGGCGCTCTATCTCATCGGCTTGTTTTATTCTGATACTGAGACGAACAGAGTTGACGGAGGGTTCAATCAGAACGCGTTCATTCTCATTGCGTGATATCGTCAAGGGATTTAACAAGACTTCTTGCGACCGCCTGTCAAGAATGGACATCACAGAGTCAAAAGCTGAAAGGGAAACTAATCTGTACCCGGCTTCTACTTCAGGCTTGTTGTGCCTTTCCACAATCTGCGGTATTATCAGCGTCATTGATCAAGACTGGAGAATTCAAGTGATCGTTGACCTGAGAAGAGAAGTTTTGTAGTGTCAAAGCGGCGGTCAAAGTAGATCTGACAGCAGCAAGATATGGTCTTAGTGTATTCGACTGAGTTTTGATTTAGCGGGACAAAAGTACCACCCGTCGGACGCTCACCATATTTTGATATCAAGCTGGTCTTTGAGGTACCTGTGTTCAAGCGGAGTTTCAAGTCGCTTTGAGAAATTTCGCGTCAACTTTTCTCTTTTCAACTTTCAACTTCGTCTTTACGTCTGCAATGACTGTTGCAATCGGTCTCTGGTGAGCTTTTTGACGCGTCTTTGAATGATTACATATCGAAACCTCGCTTAGGAGCCTCCAACTGACCCCTGGGGAAAATCAAATCGTACACCCTCCAGCGGATATCAAGATTACCAATGTTGCCCTCGGCGAGGTATTGAAAGATACAACGGGCAGGTCAACTGTGAAGTTGACATTTGAGCCTCCTGGTAATCCCGACTCCGAAGATGAAGATGAGGAGAATTCTGCCTCGATTACGACCGTACTTTGCTCATTGAAACCCGATATGGTATGTGAACAACAGAATGTCTTACAGGACTTATAATGGCTGGCTAGTTGGAGCAAACAACAACAGACATCGTTCTTCAGGAGGATGAAACCTACAAGTTCGAAGTTACGGGGAAAAAGTTCGTTTACTGCATCCTTGTAGCCACACTTCTCATGCTCATACTCTAGTATCGTATACTTAACTGGGAATTATATCGGTATGAATTTCTTATATTCCTACTCATTGCAAATGTTGATGCTTGGTTCCGGATCAGAACAAGCCGTCAATAACCCTCCCTTCGATGACGACGCTTCCGACATTTCTGACAGCGAAGAGGACGCCTATGACCTTCGTGAAGTCAGCTCAGACGTTGAAATGCACCCCGACGAACTCGATAGTGACGCAAGGTTTTGATATCTCGCCATCAAATTTACATAAAAGCTGATTTTACATCATAAGCCGCTTCGAGGAAGTTGAGGAGGCAGCGAAAAATTTGAAACGCCCACGCGAGCCCGAAAGCGAAGCAGAAACAGAAACGACCAAACTCTCAAAAGCGGAAAAGAGGAAGAAAAAGAAGCTAAAGGCTGAAGCAGCAAAACAACCAGACGCCAATAAAGAATCAGGAGCTGCCCTACCCAAAGAATCGGATAAAGGAAAAGATCAGGTTTCGAAAAGTCAAACTGTTGAAAAAGAAATCACCGGCGGAATCAAAATAGTAGATGGAAAAGTTGGCACTGGTCCCATGGCTAAGAAAGGCAACACCGTTCGCATGAGGTACATCGGGAAGTTGACCGACGGCAAAGTGTTCGATAAGAACATTAAAGGCAAGCCAGTAAGCACATTATTTAATTACAGAGAAGATCTCTCACTAAGAGTCCTCAGTTCACTTTCCATTTGGGCAAAGGCCAGGTTATCAAGGGTGGGTAGCCATCCTTATGACAATACTAGAGGATTCTGATTGACAACAGGCTGGGACGAGGGAATTGTCGGAATGCAAGTTGGCGGTGAGAGAAAATTGACAATCCCCCCATCAATGGCATACGGCCAGAAGGGCACCGAAGGAATTCCAAAAAACAAGCACAAAAGTCCGCCCCTCCTACATCCAAATGATATTGCCTGTGACACTCAGCTCAAGTGTATGACTATTTCGGAAGCGATATTTTTTCCACAGTGGGACTCAAGACGCTCAAGTCTCGTAACTAGCTGAAAATATTGTTAGGTATCTCTTTGGCCCCGTGCCCAGGTAATGCTATACCTTGCCGATGCTACCACTATCAAGGTCCACTCTCTAGCTGATGGTTTTCATAACTGTTAACAACACTATCATAGGAAGTGGCTGCTTCACGTTCGCGCTTCCCCAAAGCCACACACCTCTACGGCATCCTCTCATTCTACGGCCGAAACATCGTTGCCTCTGAAGGAGATGAATGGAAGAAATACCGAAAGATCTCTGCGCCCGCTTTTTCGGATGTAAGCTTTGAGGTTATCTTTGGTCACAGGCCATTAAGCTTCTTTCTTAGAAAAATAATAAGCTGGTATGGGAAGAGACCGTGCGAATCATAGAGTCATTGTTCAAGGATATCTGGGGGAATCGCAAAGAAATTTTTGTGGATCACTGTCTGGATCTTACTTTACCAGTAAGCAATCGCAGCTCGTGTACGAACCGTCGTCACAGATTCTTATTTTCTCAGATTGCTTTGTTTGTCATTGGTACAGCTGGTTCGTAGCCTCAACTCTGTCAAGGATTGGATAGCTCATGTTCATTTAACACAGGCTTTGGGCGAGACGTTTCCTGGGAGACTGATAACGAACTACCATCCGGCCACCAGATGTCCTTCAAAACTGCTTTACACATTGTCTCCAGCGATGTTTGGCTGAAATTAGTTCTACCCGACAATGCTCTCGGTCTCACAAAGAGAACAAGAAATGTCAGGGCCGCTTTTGATGAACTGCGGGTATGTATATTGTTTTACTTGCACATCTTAATACTTATCTATGTTCTGCAGAAGTATATGACCGAAATGATTGCAGAGCGACAACAGTTACTAGCGACCGAAATTAAAAATGACCTGTTCTCGAGTCTCCTAGTGGCAAATGACGTCGACTCGGGCGAAGCCAAGCTTTCTGTTAGCGAGTTAATTGGTGCATCATTCATCCTTGTTATTTATCATATTTATAACTCTGTTGCCTTTAGGTAACATTTTCATATTTCTGCTCGCAGGTCATGAGGTATAATCTCGCATAAAATAATCGGTGAATTCTACTCAAGCTCTTGTCACACAAGACCACGGCGCATACCCTCTGCTTCACATTTGCTCTTCTCGCATTGTATCCTCAGGAACAAGAAGTCTTGTACAATCACATCCAAGGCGTCCTGACCAGCGGGAAAGCTCTCGTGAGTTGCAATATCAATACCCGGTGATACCATTCTTCAATGCTGTTTGAATGTAGACATATGACAACATGTCATTGTTTACACAGTCTATAGCGTAAGATCCCGGATCTCTACGAGTCTTTGACTAATCGCCCACTAGCGTTTTTTACGAGACGCTACGATTGTGCCCTCCGGTTGAGTTGAGCTGCCAAATCAACATATCTAAGCCTCTTACATTGCTGATTAGGTGGCAAGTATTCCTAAGATAAGCGCGGAGGACACAACCTTGTCTACTACTGATAGGCAAGGTAACAAGGTAACAGTGGTCTGCCCAAAGGGCACAATTGTCAACCTCGATATAGTTTCGTTGCACCACAATCGTACGCGTGTCCTTGCATCCAGCAGCTTCTTTCCTTACGACGAATCTCAGCACGTTACTGGGAAAACCCATATGATTTCAAGCCTTCGCGCTTCAATGGTGACTGGCCTCGAGATGCATTCCTACCTTTCAGCATTGGTATGTCCTTTGCCCCAGGCTCTTACGGCTTGTTGGTTGATATCCTTTGGTAGGCGCACGAGCATGTTTAGGACGGAAGTACGTTGGGATCTATGGTTGGCATCTTCCAACGCTGAAGGTCTAATGCTCCTAGATTTTTCGAGACCGAGGGCATTGCTATCTTAACTATGCTTGTCTCGCAGTATAAGATTGAAGTCCAAGAAGAACCCGAGTTTACAGGTGAAACATTTCAACAGCGAAAAGCGAGGCTCATGGCGAGTAAACCAGGACTTACTCTTACGTGAGTCAGTGAGATTGTGTCTGCCAAATTACATACTGACATGTTTCATTTAGCCCTATTAGAACACCGCTCGTATTCAAACGGAGAGACCTAGAAGCGCTGTAGATACTTATGCGCTTGAACTTTGACTTCCCCAGCCCCCAGCGTTATCCGATCTAGACTGGACGCTGTATCAACTCAATTTTCTCGGTACGACAGGATGTGAGGCCGACAGGCCCCCATCTACTGCAATATTCTGTCCGTTTACGTAGCTAGAATCATCTAGGTCCAAAGTTAAACAGAACCTTGTCATTTATAATTAGCAAGTCGTACCCGAAGCCAAAAAGACGGCCACTTGAGCGACCTCTAAATGACCCGGAAGATCTCACTATACGGTTTCAGGAAGAGGGACAAGATATCACACCTTCAGGAACAGCAAAACGACCCAGAGGGTTCAGCTGCCCAATTTTGCCAACAGTTCCACGTTGTCTAGCGGACTCGAAAGTTTTGTTGGTCATCCCAGTTTCGATCAGACCCGGGCAAATGGTGTTCACTCGAATGTCACTCATTTGTAATTGATAAGCTGAGGTCTTCGCCAGAGAATTAACACTAACTAATGGGTCAGCGAGGACCAATGCACAAGGGGAGACTGGAGCTTACGCAGCCTTGCTGGCGCTATCTATTGGACCGGCATGTTATTATACTTTTGAAAAGAAGACAGGCTCAGACAGGTACTTACAATCTGCGCTTCCAGCACCCGAACGAATGCCCGCGACTGGTGTAACATTTTATGAGATTAGTACTCTCCCACCTATGAGGTGCTCACCCGATGCGGTCATGATAATGCTTCCGCCGCTGCGTTCCTTACCTCTTGATGGGTTCGCCTTTCGCATCGCAGCCGAACCAAACTTGACAGCGTGGAAGCAACTTAAGTCGGGGGTCAGCTCCACACAAACCCAGCCATACGGAATACACTGACGACAAAGCGTTTACTCTCATTACATGCATGAAGGTTTCGGATGAGGTATCTTCGACTGTGTTATTTGTTGCAATGCCAGCCTTAATTAGGATTCAGCTCTTGGATTTTTGTTTTTTTTTTTTGGGATGACACGCACATTGGCAAAAAATACGTCCAGTCGACCTTCCTCACGCAAAACTTGACTACAGATGCCGGATATGGCAGCCTCATCTGCGGCATCCGCTTGGACAGTAGTAACCTGAAAGGCGGTATAATTAGATCATGGCAAATTAAGCAGGATAATTCACACCTTCACATTAGGGTATGAATTTTCGATGGTCGATTTGAGATTTGGAAGGTTGTCAGCGTCGAAATCGAGGAGATAGAGATGTTTTGCCCCTGAAAGGAACAAATGTCGGACAGCCGTAATAACCGCACCTCGGAAGCGTACCTTCGTGAGCAAAGCGGACTGCCGATGCGCGTCTGGTTTCTGAGTGAATTATATGTACATTGCTTTGTGATTACCTCTCACCCAATTCCCTTCAGGGATCCAACCCCTGTAATTATGCATACTTTGTCTTTGAGTTTAATGCCTCCAGGTGAACTGGCAAGCTGGCTTCGAATTTGGTTTATGCGAGCGCTCGTGATCTTGTAGATCTCCTCGGTCTCTTTCTGTTGTTGCCTGGCTTTGTTGGGTGCCATGTAAGTAAATTGTAGTCTCCTTGAATTCCTGTGAATAAATGCAATGTGATAGCCGGTTATTATAACCGAATATTGATTTGCCGACTGGATTTCACTATCGCTGCCAAGTTGCTAACACTGTCGGCATTTAACTCAACTTCCACCAGTCATAGCTCTGGTCAACGAAGCATACGAGATGTCTCCCCTCGAGGAGACGGTGGCTCACTCACTCCATGATTACACCGAGGGCGCGTCTGCCATTGATATAACTAGCGCTCTTGCGAACGACAGGCGCTCAAGGCGCGACTCTCAATCTAGTGACGTATACGGAGAAGATGGCCAAGGCACCATGTTCTCTGGCCCGGCTCATTCTGTAAATCCAAGCAGCGTCTCCAGAATGTCCGTCTTTGAGGCGGGCAGAAGAAGTAGTGAAAATTGGTCACGGACAAGAAGAAAAAGCCAGAGCTCCATGAGGTCTGACAGGCCGAGTAGAAGGTGTAGCAAGGACAGTCAAGTTTCACAACACAGTGACGAGGAACTTGGCAATGAAAGTCCTGCAGAGGAGGATGCTCTCATTGGAAATGGTGGCACAGAGAGCCCACAAGATCCACGGCCAGGTGTTTTTAGCGGATTTGCTCATTTATTTGGAAGAAAGTCAAACGTAGAAGCACAACAACGTCGGCATTCCATTTCTCGACACTCTTATGCATCTACAAGTCGGCGTTCTCGACAAAGCAGGCATTCTGACGCAGGGTCGGAACAGGCTCTCGTAACCGACGGCGACGATGAAAACGAACGTTGGGGGTATTCCTCTGGCGAAGGAGACTACGATACTGATTCGTTGCAGTCTATGAACATCAATGACAGCTCTTCCGTGGCTCGAAGCATGGAATACGGCTCTGATCCTCCCTCACCTGGTGGGGGTTACGGCATTCCTTTTATGTCGCCAGACATGGCCTTTGTTGGCGAAGCTAGGATAGATATGGACGTGCCCTTGGGAGACACAGCTCCTCCTCCGCCGGGCCCTCCTAGTAGACAAACAATCTACATACCTGACGAGGATAGTACTATTCGCTTGACTGGCTTTGAGGTTGTTAAATGGCGGTCTAGGCTGTGGACTGCAGGCTGCGTCATGACCTTGGGCACGCTAGGTCTCTTAGGTCACTGGTTTCCTCGCCTGTGGTTACATTGGGTTGCGCGAGAAAAGGCGTTTATCGACTCCAAGGATGGCTTCGTTGTTATCGAGGTTGGTCATTCTTCACACGCCGTAACTTATAGCTGATGGACTGCAAGACCACACATAAAGATCTCAGCCTATTTCCTATACGTTTTCTAGATTACCCATATCATATCAGCACCGTATTTCCCTCTAATATACCGATAGACCAAGTTACAACAAGTGCGGTTATGGGTTCAATAATCGCTAAGGGCAAAACCAATGGTATCCTCTCAGAAGACAACACGCTACGCCAGCTTCCATTCGTGGATTATCGCTATTCTCGGTTTGCATTAGACCCAAGAAATGGCTTATTCGTAATAGTCAGGTACGTGGTAAAATTTAAACAGACATTACTTCTCTATAGTGTTTTTATCAGAGACTGGAGGGATCCCTCTATATCAAATCTGCTCTCTGTGCAAGGCGGCGTGGACGACATAACCAGGAAGCAACGTCTCTTATTATTCGGTAGAAATGAAATTGAGATTGAGGGGAAATCATCGATCTCATTACTGGTCGAGGAGGTATTTTTTCTGCTTCTTCTTTATCTCAATCCTCACTATGACAATAGGTTATCCACCCTTTTTATGTCTTTCAAATCGCCAGTATCGTCTTGTGGTCGCTGGATGATTATTATTACTATGCGTTCTGTATAGCTCTCATATCCGTCACTACAATTATCGCGACATTGCTGGAGACTAAATCGGTAGGTCCCTTTATACGTACTTGCATCGATGTTGGATCAACCCCCCCCCCTCGACATCCAGACGATTAAACGAATGCGCGAGATGTCGCGTTACTCTTGCAAAGTCGATGTGCTCATTAACGGCCTTTGTAAGAAAACTCAAGAACGTTCTCCAATCATACTCTCATGAACGCACAGGGGTTGAGCGCGATTCCTCTGATCTCGTCCCTGGTGATCTGATAAACTTGTCCAATTCTGGCTTTGGCATTCTCCCTGCCGACTTTTTCCTGCTTTCAGGGGATGCTATAGTCAACGAGAGCATGCTTACTGGCGAAAGTGTGCCTGTGAGCAAAGTGCAGATGAAGGAGGATGACCTCGCTCGATGGCAGGGCTTCAAGCGAGAAAACCCAAAGGCTATGCTCTATGGTGGCACCAAAGTCATTCGCGTACGCAATACTATTGCCGCAGATGGCCTCCCACGTCCGGCGCTGGCTCTTGTGGCATGCACAGGTGCCTTATGATTTTTTATCAGTCAGTTCTTCCTAACGCTCTGTATAAGGCTTTAATACCACCAAAGGTGCTTTGGTACGCTCTATGCTTTTCCCAAGACCAATAGGCTTCAAGTTTTATCGCGATTCCGTCCGGTTTATTGGGGTCCTTGCATGTATTGCTGGATTAGGCTTCTGTTTCAGTGCAGTCCAATTCGTGAGGATCGGGGTGAGATTTCATGAGCTCTATCGTGATGTATAGCTTATGCAGCCATAAGGTCGAATGGCAAACCATCTTGGTTCGCGCTCTTGACTTGATTACTATTGTTGTTCCCCCCGCATTACCAGCGACGTTATCCATAGGTACCAGTTTTGCCATTAGCCGGCTTCGGAAGACATCGATATTCTGCATCTCCCCGAGTCGGGTAAATGTTGCGGGTAAAATCAACGTGTGCTGTTTCGACAAAACCGGAACGCTCACGGAGGATGGGTTGGATATTCTCGGCGTGCGGGGCCTGGAGCGTCATGTCAACCGTTTTGGAGAGCTCCTGGAAGACGTACATGATCTGCCTTTGGGTTCAGGCAAGGCGACGTTTCTGTACGCGCTGGCAACATGTCACTCTCTTAAAATGGTCAATGGGGACTTTATCGGGGATCCCTTGGACGTCAAAATGTTTGAATTCACCAAGTGGACACTGGAAGAAGGAAAGATTGGAGGAGCTAATGCAGTTAAAGCTAAAGGAGCGGCTGCTGAGCAAACAGCCCTCGTGCAAACTGTGGTTCGACCGCCTGGGAGTGCACAATTTAAACTGGAGGATGCTTTAAAAGGTTCAGGCAAGGTTTGTACGATTACTATACGTTCTTCCATCCTGCGACAGTCTCAAACGCTTGCTCAGCATGCACATTTCTTGGAGCTGGGTGTTATACGGGCATTTGAGTTTGTCTCGTCCCTTCGACGCATGAGCGTCATCGTCAAACGACTTAAGAGCAGCAGTATGGAGATTTATGTAAAGGGAGCACCTGAAGTCATGCTCGATATTTGTGACAGAGATTCATGTATGCACCCACTAATCCTTTGTTTGCTTGGCTTACCGACGGCTCCAAGTCCCACAGGACTACGACGATCTACTCTCGTACTACACAAGGCGTGGATATCGAGTGATCGCGATGGCAGGCAAGAGCATCGAGGGGCTGTCTTGGCTCAAAGCACAGAGGCTAAAGAGGTGAGCAAACAAGCTTGGTGGATTGGTGCAGATACGCTTTCTAACCAATATCACCGCAGAGAACAAGCGGAGTCAGGCCTTCGATTTTTAGGCTTGATTATATTTGAGAACCGTTTAAAACCAGGAACTGCGCCCGCTATACAATCATTGCGATCTGCTCACCTAGCATGTCGAATGGTAACTGGTGACAATCCATTAACTGCAGTCAGCGTCGGTCGAGAGTGTAGTTTCATCAACCAAACAGCATACGTTTTTTCTCCCTCTTTCAAAGCAGGTAGGATTTTTTTTGACATATCAGAACCCTGGAAATTTGCTGAATCTCAAGCTCAGGCAACTCAGATTCGCCGGCGTCCGAATTGGAATGGTCCTGCACGGATGACCCTTCTTGGAGGTTGGACTCCTATAGTCTCAAACCTCTTACACCGCCAGCCCACCATATCGTTGAATCAGACGAAATCAACTACCAAGACTATTCTTTGGTTGTCACGGGAGACGTTTTCCGTTGGATGATCAATTACGCGCCATTGGAAACTGTGCAACGTGTAAGACACGTCTTTTCCTATTTTATGGACCGTCCAACTGATGAAGCGTGATATAGATGTTGGTTAAAGCACAGATATTCGCGCGGATGTCTCCAGACGAAAAAAATGAAGTTGTAGAACGTCTTCAGTCACTCGGGTACACTGTTTTGATGTGTGGTGACGGAGCAAATGACTGTGCAGCTCTCAAAGCGGCGGACGTCGGTATTTCATTGTCGGAAGCCGAAGCGAGTGTCGCTGCGCCCTTCACAACAAGCACGCCAGACATTGGGTGCGTTCTGGAGGTGATCAAGCAGGGAAGGGCGGCTTTAGTGACAAGCTTCAGCTGCTTCAAGTATATGTAAGTAATAGATGCCTTTGAGAGACATTGTTTGCACTGAGAAATGCTTTTGACAGGGCCCTCTACTCTCTAATCCAGTTCACTTCAGTGACATTACTCTACTCGTTTGCGTCTTCCCTGGGAGACTTTCAGGCTTGTGACTTTCCCATATCATTTTGGCGTATTAGTAACCCATTTCTATGCAGTTCCTCTACATTGACCTCTTTATTATTATTCCAGTTGCTGTCGCGAGTAAGACTGCAGTTTTTTCTTATGATCTTCTGACATTCTGACCCGCTGGACGTGTAGTGGGGCGCACGCTGCCTTTTCCTCGAATATATCCGAAGCCACCAACAGCCAGTCTTGTGTCAAAAAAAGTTTTAACAAGCATCGTTGGGCAGATAATCATCACAGGCTCAGTGCAAGTGTGGGCATACTTGTGGGTACGCCGGCAAGAATGGTAAACATATCAAAAGTCTACACTGTACGCTGGCAGCTGACTTCTTGTCAGGTACACGCCGCCGCCAAGCGGAGCACCAAATACTGGTGGCACGAATTTGGAAAGCATGAACTATGAAAACACTGCTCTCTTTTTGGTGTCTTGCTTTCAATATATACTTATCGCGGCGGTTTTCAGCATTGGACCACCGTATCGCAAATCAATGTGGACGAACGGTGAGATCGGGCTGTTTTATGATGAACAAGCTAATTGATTCTTTTTGCATAGGCTGGCTCATGTTTTCTGTGTCGATTTTGACGATGTTCAACCTAATTTTACTTATTTCGCCGCCCGTGTTCGTTGCTGATATGCTTAAGTTGATGCCTTTGACCTTTTCTGCACGGATGACGCTATTACTGGGTGTCGGCATCAACGTGGCGGTGTCGATCATATTCGAGGAATGGGGCACTGTGTGGATTGCCAGATTGGTTGGATCGTTGGTAAAGTTGCGTCGTGGAAGTGGGAAGGCTTACAAGTTGGTTGAAGGGGGTATGAGATAGCATTTGTACTGTACTTGTGAAATTGTGGCAACGGAAGGACAGGCCTGGATCAACGGCCTGGATCAGTACGTTGCGTTGGTTGCATTGTTACGGCGGAGTTTAAAAATGTCGCATGGGCAGCGGCACTGGATTCCAGTCATCTCCAGCCTTGATACAACTTTTTTCTTTTTTCCTCTCTTAGTCTATCATCCTCTCTCTCTCTATTTTCTTTTTGCCCAGTGGGCATTTCCTGTCTTTCTTTTGTCACGACGCTCACAAGGTCCTTTTATCGTCGAGAAACCGCAGGAATCGGACTCAACGTTCCCCGCTCTTGGCTTCCGCCATGCTATTGACTATCAAATCGCAACTGGCTCTCGTCTACTTCTTCTTTCTTTCCATAAGCCTGGTCAATGCACTGCCTCTTCTTGTTCGCCGTCAGAGCGAACCCAAGACAGTTGAAACTGTGCGCACAACTCAGACGTATGATGCATTCCTCTAGTCTATTCGCCATTCTTTCACTTATTGCTCTTTTCAGTCCTGCTGGTCTGGTAACTGAGAGGTGTCAGATCACCCTCACTCCTATCACTCTCCCGAACGGGCAACCCGCATTTGAGGAGGTCAAGAGGTGTTCTCTTTCAAACGGTGACGGTGGTGGCACTGGGACTTCAGCCGTTAGTTCAACCACGGCGCTGACAACCTCAACCAGTGTATCCCCTACTGTGAATCCTCCTGTCACTGGGACGTTTACCGCGACAACTTCCGCCACTAGTCCTCCAGAAGCGACGACCACGTCCTCACCTACTGAGAGTCTCCCTGTCGCCACCGGCACAGTCGCGTCATCGTCTACTACTGCGAGCCCCCCAGTAGCAACGACTACCTCCTCTAATGACTCTCCAAGTTCATCTGTCACACCTTCGACCGCCACTCTCCCTGGCGCTACGTCGTCAACCAATAGTGGTAACATCCCGTCATCTACGTCAAGTACTTCAACAGGATCTGGTATTCGCGTTAATGTGCGTCCCTTTATACCCCCGCTCGAGGCAAGTCGCTAACTTTGTATAAAGGGCGTATCTACGGTCACCAACGTGCCCACTCCGACGAGCCTAACATCACCTACCAGTGATTCCTCAACCACAGCCACTCCAACATCGGCGACCGAATCCATCACCACCGTAGGAGATGCGAGTACGTCCGCATCTGCTGCAGCTGCGGAACAACCATCCCAGTCATCGGATCAATTCCAACTCCCTGGGAAGAAGCTCTCCGTTCTACCAATTGGTCTCGGTGTTTTCGCCGGCATATCAGTAATCGCTTTGATCGTCGTTGGCTTAGTTACTTATGAGAGAACGAAGTATCGCAAAGTACGTATAGTTTGTCTTTGCTACTGGCCACGTCATAATTTTTTTTTCCCTTCAGGCCTTCAGGCAACGGAAACTTGCAGAGGCAGGAGCCAATATGAGCTACGGTGGCATGGCGTACGTTTGTTTCACATCAATCATTCAATAATTCAGCTCATATTCTTGGCAGGCAACGTACTTGAGCTTTTTTCGAATTTCTTTTGTTTTTTATTGCTGGCAGTTACATATCAGGGGTGGGGGGCACCTTGTAGCACCATATTAAATGCAACAAGGACGCAACAGAGACTGTACACCATACCTAATTTTTTCTCCTATTCGCCTACAAAAGCTTTGATGGACTAATTAAGCTACACCTGAATGCTGCATTTGCTCTGACCATCACATGTCACCCATGACACCAGTTGACAAGCTCAGCATCACTTTCTTGGTAGACAACTGTATCGAATGGTTAGGTTGCTCCATATATTTCCTGTAATCTTGTGCCTCAGAAGATGCTCCACGTAGGATGACCAAATTGCCTCCAGGTTTTGTGCACGAAGTACACCAGCATTTGCAACTTTATCCTGAACCTGACAAAACCACTGGTGTGCCCATACTCGATCTAGACCACTTCTGTTGCGGTACAGTCTCAGATAAGCCGTCTTCGCCACAAGTACTTGATATCGTTTTTCTGTAGGCGCTCATGGATTCGCTGTTCTGGTCGTAAGCTATTATTCGATGAATCTCTAACAACTGACTTTGAAGTTGGGAAGGAAACATCAGTAGATGGCGGAGCATCACACTATACTTTGTTTGATACTGGTCCAGACAACCAGAGCCTCGTTCGCAACATAAAGGCGATGAAGATTCCTATAGACAAGATCGATCGTGTCATAACATCTCACTGGCACCGCGATCACACTGGTGGACTCTTATCATTCCTCGAGCTGCGAAAGCAATCAGTAGCCGCTGACAAACCTCCATGCATCGTAGACGTCCATCCTGATCGTCCTTTAGCGCGTGGGATAGCACCTGGGCCGCATTTCGACAATGTCGTCTGTGCTTTGCCGCCTGATCCTAGTTTTGAGTTGATTGAGGAGGCGGGCGGGGTCCTGGAGAAGACGTCTGAAGGGCATAAAGTTGCAGATAACACGATGTGGGTCAGTGGGGAGATCAAAAGGGTGACTCCATTTGAGACTGGCATGCCGAGTGGGGCAAGGTGGTATCAGGAGCCTGACAAAGATGGAGAATGGGTTAAAGAAGTGGTATGTATGAGAGCGTCACCAACGAGTACAAGGATAGAAGTATTGGCTAATATCAGAAAAATATAGCACATCATGGACGAGAGGTATGCCGTTGTTGATGTCGCGGGGAAAGGTTTGGTGATATTCAGCGCGTGAGTTGGTTCCGTCGATTTGAATACACCGTCTGCGCTGATAGGCATTCATAGCTGCTCGCATGCGGGAATCATCAACGTAATCAAGGACGCTATTTCTGTCTTCTCCAGGCCGATCTACATGGTCAAGTATCGTGGGTTAAAGCTTCTCTTGATCCATCTGATCTGATTCTAGGTTATCGGTGGCCTGCATCTTGCAGGTCCAGAGTTCTCGCCTCGCATTCCACCCACAGTAGAATTTTTGTCCAGGCAATTACGACCTTCGCCGACCTATGTTCTTCCCATGCACTGCTCCGGATTTCAATCCAAGGTGGCATTGGAGGCTGCGTTCGGAGAAGGCTGTGTCCCTGCTGGTGTTGGGCTCAAAGTGAACGTCATCGGCGACAGAAATGGGGAAAAGGACATCTTTCCACCAGTGTATTGAGCATACATTTGGCTTCTGTTCCATTGTTCGCACCACAAAGCTGATTGATTCGCTGTGGGGAACCCCCAGATATCCACCGGAGCGAATTAAATGCCAGACTCCTTTGTTAACGATTTGTATCCCAATGCACTCAGTGCTTAATGTACAGCAACAAGCAACGGAAGCGGAGACTGGCCTCATAGCTGTAGGCTTTGCATAATATAACGCCCCTGAAAAAAACTCGCATCACAGCAGTTGCATGACACTTCATTTCCTGCGTCTAGATAAGATAAATAAGTGGTAATTATGTGACGGATGCACAATCATCTGTCCGATAACGTAGTAGCAAAAAACACATGGCGTACACCCGCTCTCAGCCCAAGTATTTCCATATCATGAAGAAGGAAAAAAACGTAAATATTGCCCCTGCAATGAAAATATACGTGTCTTGCGTACTTTGTGTGACGCTTCAGCGAGGAGAAAGTAACTAGAGCTGGGGCAGAACCCACCTTCGTCTCTCAATCCAACCGATCACATTGCGACTCAAACCCAGTGTATTGGCCGCATCCAATAGTCGTCGCTGCGTGCCCTTAAGCATGTTTCGCTGATCTACCAGGTTGTCCAGTACTTCTCGCCCCTGGGCTATAAAGTCGTCCAGTCTTGAGTCGGTGTTTTGTATAAAAGAGTGTTCATGAAGCGCGTAGCTTTCGCGATTTCCAAACCCAGGTTGTGGAGTAGGTCCTCGAAACGGGGATTCAGAATGCAGCTCGGTCTCCGGACGCAGCTCGGGGTGTAAAGTCGAGGGCTGTGATGGTGTTGTTTGAAAGCGCCGACGAGCGTCAGAGGGGGAAACAAGTGTGGCAGAGGTTGAGATTAGGTCTGCTCTTTGAGCAGCAGCTTTCTATATCCGAAGGAAGTCGCATTGACATGCCGGCGAGAAAGGGTGAGAAGCAAAGCGTACCTCTGCAGAGACCGCTGCTTTTAAATTTTCAAATTGAATTCTAAGCTCCGAGTAGTCTGCTCTAAACTTTTGCAAGCGCCTACAAAGTGAAATGAATCAGTTCAAGCCTTGATAGGATTAAAACCCATTGCTCTGACATCTGCGCTTTTTCTTGTTTTGCTTTAATCATTTCGCGCTTAGCCATAGAGTCGTAGTCATCTATCGTCCTGTGCATGGCCGCTAGAGAGGCCGATATCTGCCCTGACAAGTTGAAGCTGTCAATAGTCGAATAATATTTACGACTGTTGCACGCACCGAGCAGTGAGGCTGAGGTATCTCCATTCCTAAGACGCTCTAGGTCTGTCTGTATTGAATTCGTCTGACGAACGCCGGATGTATAAAGGGAGTTCATGGTAGGACAGACCGGCTGCTTGATGTAGACGTTGACGTTGACGAGTGCTGTAGGGTGCCAGGTCTGCAACCATTGTTACGTTGCGTGACACTGTGACAAACGTGACGAGCCCATTGCTTCCTTTCTTTCTTCAAGACACAGGCTCAATATCATTTCGGAAAGTATACAAGGCGTCTGATAACGGAGCTCTAGGCTATATGCCTAAGCAGTAGGATCAGGATTTTCACCCTACGGAACATCGTTCCGCGGAGTGGACGACCGTTATTTGGGCAGCATTCAAGATCAATACCACACTTGCTTGATGAGCATGGGATATTTGTTGCATGGGGAAGGAATCGGTTCATGTTTGCCCTGGATAAAAAACTCATGGAACAGAAGGGTTGGTGAACATGTCAAGGTACCAATCATGTGTGTCGTGCTCTTACCATGCCTGTGAAGTAATCTTACTCTCCAAGGACTTATCATGGGTCAACGCCACATGCCCCAACGGATATGTGCTGACTTCGGAATGAACTCCGAGAATGTGTAGACGGTCCGCCATCAGACCGACTGCAACCTTCTGCTGCAAATACTTGCCATCTTAGTTTCTTTCCCCGGACGAATGTTGACATTCTTGTCATGTAAATTTTACCAGATCCGCGTGATCATCCTCAGCATTATGAGAGACTTCTTCGGTTAAAATGCTTTGAAGGGTAAAATCACGTCCACGACAATCCCACCATTTCCTACTTCCTTTTCCGTCTAGATACCCCCTTTTTCCTAGAAGTTTTACCTCCTGCCAACTCGGCCTTCTCTGTCCTTCTCGCCCTTTGTTTGGTGCGTTCCGCCTTTCTCTCTCCTTTCGTTTGGTACCGTATCTTCGTTTTAACTTTCTTTGACGTTTTATGATCGGGTGACATTGACGACTGGGGTAATGTTTGGTGAACATTGTTCGATATCGCCACTGTCTTTGTGATGGGTGGGCCATGGATGAACGTATCAGGATCAAAGTCCTCAACAACCGTGACTGTTGCAGTGATTTCGTTATCTTCATATTCTTCCTCCTTTTGTTTTCCCTTGTCCGACGATGAGATGCCAGACCATTCACTTTCTGAAAGGTTGTCAGGTTGAGCTGGTGGAACATTGATGTTGAGAACTGGATCAGAAGCGGGAGATTGTTATACCGACTATATATATCATGGTAGGCAGACTCTACTTGCGCAGCATTCTCAAGAGCTTGTTCCCGAAGCACGCGACGTTGCTGAAGAGGGAATGGATCAGGTCAAATGGCGCGTTGGATGACATAAGAAGAGGCGAACCTCACGGCGCGCCTCCTGTCTCTGCTGCTTCTCGCGTTCTATGGCTTTTTTCCTAGCAGCATCTGCTTTTGCTAGTTTTCGTTTATGAAAACCTGTGAGAAACTCTCTTTAAGGGGAAGTGAGCGAGTGAGTAAGATGTGGGAGGGGTGAGTATAAGGACCTGCGAGCGTCTTCATCAAACAAAACCTGCTTTATCTGATCATTCTTTGCTTTCTTTTTAGCAGCAATGGCATGATGAGACTGAGTGAGCTGTGCGAGGTTATGTGGTTGCATGAAGGGGGGAAGTGATTACGTGATCGGTGATCGGAAGATAGGGTCCGCTTGAAATGGGCTTCCCCCCCTTCTCCTGTGTATAACCAATTATATATATATATATAAAATAAACTAAATATAATATCTAGTCTTTTCCTTTCCTCGTCCATCATTTCAATGCCTGCTCGCGCCTCCTCCAATCCGAGGACATACTCTGAGCCTCGCACAGATCCACCCTTGGTCCACCTTCTTTACGATAATGTCTCTCTCAATCCCCCTCCAGTACCCCCTCCAATGCTCGGCTATCTCGCTCATAGGCAAAACGCTCAGCTTCACTTGTTTCCCTCAAATCCATACCCTCCACCTCCCCAACCACCCCCTATCGCCCACAAAGTATGGATTCTAGACTGCAAGTCCTGCGACACATTTCTTACCAACCGCGGCATGAAGGTTTTCTTGTACATTCTCTTTCCCACTGATTGACACCCTAATAAGAATTTTATATCACCAGGCGGTCCTACTCTTGCGCCCAAATGTCTCTCTATATTCTTCTGATGCCTTACCTGTAAATTGTTCTGCCTATACTTCAAACCCTGACGCCCTGCGCCCGAGAAATTCATGCCGACCACCCTCTTCACATATCCCGCCACGAACCTGCGAATGTCTGACCCAGACACTATGTTGCCATGGTTGTGGCTCTACTATAGGATACATGATCGTCACTCCCGTGTGTATATATCTCATCATTCCTGCGCGATCATTTGCATGATGCTGAGTATCGACTTCATTGCTCAGTGTGCGAGATGTACATCCTCCATAACAACGACCAATAGGGCCACGAATGGTCACCGCTTTGTATTTCACTCTAGTGAGATCGTCGCAACGGAACGGCTTTATGTTGCTGACGAACCTGGCGTGATTCCTTATGATCCCGTGCCTCTGACCTCAGCTCCTGATTCGAGCACACGCCAGTTTATTTATTCGCCATCGCCAATGAGCTATGGTCGCTCTCGTCGTGTCCAACGAGATGCATCTCGCTCGCGGTCGTCCTCTCCAGAACCATTGTCAGATTACTTGCCTACGCCGCCCTTGGAGCTCGCGAATCCTTCGCTTATTTCTTCACGCACAGACTCTTTTCCTTTTTCTTACGAGCTTCCATCTTCAGACTCCAGTATCTCAGCGTATTCGACTCTCTCGGGCTCTCTTGCTCGTTCTTCTGCTTACAGTTCTGCACGACGTTCCGTCTCTCCCGTATACGACAGAGCTGGTTCTCCACCCCTGGCTCACTCTCCTTTTGCTTTCGATGGCCCCGCGGACCAAAAAGAGCAGCCGATAATACCTCGCAAGCTTTCACCTGGGGACAATCTATTTTGGCATCATCTTGCCCGAAATGGGGAAATCTCAGGTGTCCAGGAGGATCCCCGTGCGCGGAGCAAGCAGCCAAGCACTGCCACTGCTACCGCCGTTGCCGGCGGTAGGATCGTCGCGTCATTGGGATTCGAGCGCTAAGACGGTGCGAGTCCGAGGAGAACAGATGTTTGAAGTAGGGTCGGTGGAAAGACCCTAGCTACGGAGGGTCATGCAAAATTGGTGATTTGCACTGTAGATATGTAATGACGTGAGGACCCTTTCAGTCTTACTCGAGTCTGACTTTTTCTTTTTTTTTTCCTTCTTTCCTTTTTTTTTTTTTTTTTTTTTTTTTGAATCCGGTTCCTGTTTTCTTTTCTTTTCCGCCTACAGTTATATATAGGTAGTTTGGGTTTCACGTTTACGATTGATCACGAACCTTCAAATCCGCGGAAGTTTGTCAATGTCACTATATATTCATATTTACATCGTTGAACGTCGAACGTAGAAAGTAGAAGAGACTACACAGACTATCTTGATTTTTCTACTCTCCTGTGTACTGTACTTACTATGCTCATCCTCAAAGGACAAATAGACGCAAATTTGACTCGCCCGATAGCCCACACGCTTGTACTATTGGGTACGAGCCAGGTTATGGGAAGCGAACAGCCTAAGACTGACATACTCCTTGTGATGTTAACAATATACTCTCGCACGAGGCGTGGCAGCGCCCAATACTTTCTGGCCCCGTATGGTACTACAGAGGGAAACGGACGCGAGCAGAATGGGGATTGAGAGCATCAGACGACAAGGGCCTTCCACGCCGGAAGGAATCCAGAAGTCCTGGGCGCGTGGAACGTAGACATGAAAACTGTTCACGGGCTCTGTTTAGGTTTGTCAGGGCAGATGGAAAAGAAAGTCATTTGAAGCGGGAGACGATTTGATCCCACGACTATATGGAGTTCAAAGTTGCAGGGTCGCCCTTTAGTTTAGTCTGCTAGGGTTGTTTACCTGCACAAGACCTGGCTTACAGCTGTGATACAATGGCCGTTTTGAGAGGTATATAACCGACGGATCCGGACAATAGAGGGCGGCTCTTCGGGCTTTTACTGACAGATCTCCGATATCGAATAGTTTCTTTTTTTTACAAAGCGATACTGTGATATCATTCAACGCTCATTTCAACAATTCTGAATCTCGGGGGATGACTTCATCTATTAGGATCAAAATTCGAGTCAGCTCCGTTGCCCCCGTCGCTGACAAAGCAGAGGTTGATAAGGGCTGCGGGTTGTAAATCATCTCTTTCTTTCAATCCACGACCACCAGCTCTACCTTACTCGTACCTAAGCATGCAAATCTTTGTAAAGACTTTGACTGGAAAGACCATTACCCTCGAGGTCGAGTCCTCTGACACCATCGATAATGTCAAAGCCAAAATCCAGGATAAGGAAGGGTACGCTTTCTTTCTCACCGCTGACACTCGGCCATAGTTACTGAACAGATCCTCATTCCAATCAGTATTCCGCCTGATCAACAACGCCTGATCTTTGCTGGCAAGCAACTTGAAGATGGGCGCACACTCTCTGATTACAACATCCAGAAAGAGTCTACCCTTCATTTGGTGCTCCGTCTCCGAGGAGGCATGCAAATCTTCGTCAAGACTTTGACTGGGAAAACCATCACGCTGGAGGTCGAGTCATCCGACACGATTGACAACGTGAAGGCGAAAATTCAGGATAAGGAAGGGATCCCCCCTGATCAGCAACGTCTGATTTTTGCTGGAAAGCAACTCGAAGATGGTCGTACCCTCTCCGATTACAACATCCAGAAGGAATCTACTCTTCATCTTGGTACGCTGCCATTCCAATCTTGTTGTTTTCGTGCTTTAATCTTTCTATAGTCCTTCGTCTTCGTGGCGGTATGCAGATTTTTGTAAAGACGTTGACGGGGAAGACTATTACCTTGGAAGTCGAGTCGTCTGATACTATTGATAACGTCAAGGCAAAAATACAAGACAAGGAGGGCATTCCACCTGACCAGCAGCGCCTTATCTTCGCCGGCAAACAGCTCGAAGACGGTCGTACTCTTTCGGACTATAATATTCAGAAGGAGTCTACGCTTCACCTTGTCCTCCGTCTTCGTGGTGGTATGCAGATTTTCGTCAAGACGCTGACGGGCAAGACGATCACTCTTGAGGTTGAGTCCTCAGATACAATTGACAATGTGAAGGCGAAGATTCAGGACAAGGAGGGCATCCCTCCTGACCAGCAACGATTGATCTTTGCCGGTAAACAACTGGAGGATGGACGTACACTTTCAGACTACAATATTCAGAAGGAGTCTACTCTTCATCTCGGTTTGTATTCTTATTGATTGTTAGGCTCTGATAAAAATTTCTCACCCCTAACTAGTTCTTCGGTTGCGCGGTGGCATGCAAATTTTTGTCAAGACACTGACCGGGAAGACTATTACGCTGGAGGTGGAGTCTTCTGACACAATTGACAATGTCAAGACCAAGATTCAAGATAAGGAGGGTATCCCCCCTGATCAACAACGCTTGATCTTTGCTGGGAAGCAGTTGGAGGATGGGAGAACGCTCTCTGATTACAATATTCAGAAGGAGAGCACCCTGCACTTGGGTAAGCGGTGTGCCTTGATGTTTGAGTTGTTGTATCTCATTTGCTGTGCTTTTTTTCTCAGTACTCCGTCTGCGTGGTGGACTTTAAGGTAGATGGAGCTCGTGTTGAAATAAATTGATGGTCGCCTGTAGGAATAGCCAATAATAAAGTAGTTGTAACAGCCACTGCATTGCACTGCGTGATGGACGGTTGTTTCACTTTTTTCACCGGAATGTTACATAAGCTTTTTGCGCGTCACTCGTTTCTCTCTTGTGTGTGACAAAACAAAGTCGCCCTGCCCAATTCACTTCGCTGCTCCTTCGCTTCTACTCGCTCTCTGCCACCACCTCTCTCTTCCCCTCCTCTATACTGACTCTCGCTCCTCCCCTTCAAAGGGCGTTCGTCCTCAATGGCTCCAGCGGACCCCATTCTTGCTGCTTCCTCTAAAGGTACCCTCACTTGGCGACCCACTAAGATAATGAACATGAAGGATCTATCCAAGGACGACGATTTCTTGAGCCACCTTCTCGTCGAAAAATTAGGCACGGGTTTAGTTCCTCTTTTCGTTCACAAAATGGATCCAACGCGACGTTTGCCAAAGACCGACGCACAATCGCTAATGACCATTGTTCGACGCGTACGTGTTGACCCTATCTGCCCATATGTTATAGGAACATGATCTCTTTCTTCAATATATGCGCCTTAATAGCTCGTTATCAGCAAGCAACCTCTACAACACGCTATCCGCCAGGCTGTTGATGACCTACTCTCGTGCGTCTAGCACCATGCCACTGCACTCACCCACTTAGCGCGTCCTCCTCGTAGCCTTACCCCAATTCGCTACTACCTCAAGTCATATACCCAAAAACAGATTAATGCTTTTGCCACGTGTGTTTAAACCTTCCAAGTTCTGTCTTACTTTTTCTAACCTGCCAATCGTTCTGCAGCCATGCCTCACGCTACCTTGAACTGTATAACCCACACGGTTATATTGAGATAGCTCACACTTCTAGATACTCTCATCGTACTGGAAAGTCAGAGTTGTGTATTTTGGCAACACGTACCATACCTCCCAACACTGTTATCATCGAACTCAAGGGCTCCATGGCAAATCTCACAGACGAGGAGGACAGGGAACTCAAGAGAACTGATCTCAGGAGTTCTGATATCCGGCGTGATTTCAGCGTCATCCATTCAAAGCAGATGAAAAAGAACCATTTGTTTCTGGGGCCTGCCCGATTTGTCAACGTGAGTTCATGTGCTGCTAAGAACCTTCGATTTTGTAACGTCTTCCTGACGATGTCCTCATGACAGCATGATTGCAATAACAACTGCGAACTTTTTCGGGAAGGAAGATACATTACCTTCAGGACTCTCAGGCAAATAGCAGCTGGTGAAGAAATCACGGCACATTACGGCGATGGCTACTGTGAGTCCCACCTCCCTTCGCACCAATGACAACGCCTCACGCTGGGAGCCGGCTTTTAGTTGGGCGCAAAAACCGACACTGCTTATGCGAGACGTGCGAAAAAAATGGCAGGGGTGGTTACGCTCCTGAGAACGAAGATAATGACGCGCAATCATCTTCTGACTCTGATTCTGACTCCGACTCCTCCACAAGCGACACAGAAAGAGAAGTTCCAACACAACAAGTATACGCCAATGTGAATGAACGCCGGACGCGTCGCGGAGTTTACGCGATCGTAACGAAAAAAGAGGTGGACAGTGACTCGAGCGACGAAGAGGACGACGACAATATTGTCCCCCTTGCCAATGCACAGGACCTTCCGAAAGACGGACAAATTGAACTAGTCACGGAGATAGGAACCCCTTCCGATCTGACTTCTCTAGGGACACCATCCGATTCTGCTCACGCGACTTCATCACCCCCCGCTCTAATTGCCCCCACCACCGACACGTCGACTTCTCCCTCGCGGTCGGTAAGCATGCCCTCTTCTACAGCCGATACACCATCTAGGCGCGGCCGATCCTCCTGCTCGATGCGCCGGACAGGTGCTGCTGAGCGTGCAATATCTACTCAGATTGCTACTCCCACCCCCCCTTCGTCTGCAGATCCCAAAACTCTTTTAGGAGCATCAACGCCAATGAAACGAATAACGCGCTCTACATCTGCGCTTGACCTTTCAAAGCAGAGACAGAACAAAGGAAAGGAGAAGGCAATTGCAAATTCAACATCCAGATCGACATCTACTAGTCGAGCGGGGACCGTGAAAAGAGATGACATCAGGGTTAAGAAGGAGGAGGCGGAGCCACGATCCCTGCGCACACGCCCTTCAGTAGGGAACATAGCAGATCTGAACAAGGAGCATGCAGCAAAGGCTGAGGTACCTCGCGGTCCCGATGGCAAGCCATTGCCACTATGCATCACTTGCTCGAATATACTACCTGTCATATCCGTTGACTCAAAGATTGTATGGGGCCTTGGACTCGAGTGTTCACCGAGATGGAGGAAGAAGATTAAGCAAGAGTGCCCCCGGTATGATTTTTCATGATTAATACTGTGAACATGGAGGGCTCACCAGTGACTTGAAAGGTGTATGCGACACGCCGCAATTTATGGGCGGCCATGGCCTTGTCGAATACCTTTGCAAGGATCAGCATTCTTACCGACGCCGCATGAGGAGGCTGTGTCGGCGGAATCGACGTCGGGTAAAATGTCACAAAAAGCGCTATCTGTGCTCGATAGAAAGTTGAAAGCGGCTGCGCTAGCTACCTCGTCTGCAAAGTCCAGGAAACATGAGCGGGAGGAGGAAACGGAAGAGGGGCGGAGAAAGAAGCGGAAGATGGAATCTCGTCATACGGAAATGGCTCAAGTCCACAACAGGCTTAAGACCGGTAGTGAACAGGCCCTAAGTGTTCTCGAGCCCCCTGCACAAGAGAAACGAAAGCGGGGAAGGCCGAGACTGAACCGTCCACCAGTGGTATTGGAGGTGGCAGAGCCTCCGCCGCGAGATGGGGAAGACAAAACGATTTCTCAGCCACGCAATCCTCATGGACGATTTGAGAAGAAGTCGGATAATTCCAAAGATGTGGAGGTTGAACAAGAAGGAGCAAGGACGGCGATACGGACATCGCCGCGACGAAAGCGAGCTGGAGATGGTGTTGAATTAGAAGAGCTCCCGAACAAACGAAGCTATCGACGTCCTAGTACTACTGAGACGCCGACCCCACGACGAGTAGTTCCACGAGCGGGATGGAATTTTCATGGAGGGGGACTGACTGCGAATCCGAACCCGCTAAGATTTGCACGTCACGCGTGGGGTCATGTGGTTGTTGAGGAGTCGTCTGGAGATGAGAGTGTTATTGCTGGGCCTGTCACGCCGGAAGATATACTGTCACCGCCAGCGACAACGATTGTAGAAGCAGACGCGCCTATGACGTCATTGCCTTGCGGTGCATTGACTCTAAAGCCATCTCCTTTTGCTTTTGCCAAACGGAGATGGTCATCGACTTCCACGATCCCCGATGTCACGGAAGAGTGTGACGACGACGACTTGAACCAATCCCAGTTAAGACACAAATATCCAAAGTCTTTACCTAAACAACTTCACCGTCCATCATACCCTCTCTCATTTCCTCATCACGAACCACCAAATTTTGTCAGAGCCGGCTGGGACTCTTGCTCTTCTGAATCTGATTCTTGAACAACAATTGCAGTTATATTCTAAGTAATCAAATCCTCTGTAATTACTACACTACAATCCATCCATTGCTCTTACTGCGCCCCCTCCGGTTTCAGCGATGAACGACCGGCTCGTAGTATCTCATCCGTAGATAACAGATTGATGGCAATGACCGAGCACGAGTGTAGCATTTGCCTTTTGACTCTATAATTATCCCAAATTCCCTCGACGGTCGGATCGAAAGGTTCACCTGATTCCAGATCAATTCCAACAACATTGCCTTCTGCTTGTTCATCCTTTCAAGTTTCATGTTACTATTTGACACTCGAAAATCGAACAGAAAATATCTTCACCTGCAACGCGACCACCACGTCTTGTACATCGAATCCGCCGTTTTGCGCCAGTGTCTTTGGAATTATAAGCAAAGCGTCTGCAAAAGCCTGAACTCCCATCTTCACCCGCCCTCTGGCGTTCTTTTTGACAGGCCCACTCAAATGGGCAGAGCACGCCACTTCAAACGCGCCTGCACCTGGAACCAGCGACTGGTCCTCCATGGCATTCTTGACCGCTCGAAGCCCATCACGTAAAGCGTCCTGGATCTGTTGGATCGTGTGCGCATTCGGGCCTTTGATCAACAACGTAACCGATTTAGGATCTTTGACCTCTTCAACAAATGTATATTTCTCTTCTCCAAGCGTATGCTCGTAAACGAGTCCAGCCCAACCCAACACAGACGGCGTCAAGTCTTCAACAGAATTTTGAGCAGTTCCACCGCAGATGAGTTGAAGTCTAGACTCTTTCAGTGAGTGATTGGAATAAAGAATGCAACAGAACCAATAACGACTTGCCGTTCCATGTTTCTCCTTTTCGCTCGCCGGAGTGCTAAAATACCATTTTTCGCCAAGATATCAAGACTCAATGGATCTATTCCCTTTTGATTAATGACTACGAAATTCTTCTTCTCTCTAGCGTCGACGGCTTGGTCGCACACGAGATTTTTGAGCTCGACTATTTTTTTGACCTTCGCGTCCGTGAACCTCCTTTCGGATTCGACAAGTTTTTCGCGCTGCTCGATCGTGGAGTAGAAAAAACCTGAATTTACTTCACTGTGGAATAGAGAGATAATGAGCTGGATGAAAGGTCGTTCACAGCTTGTTAGACTAACGTTTTCTCATACTCTAAGCTGACGTTAAGCGTTAATATGAACGCATTTTCGAGTCGCTTGGGCATATCCGGATGCCTTGCTCCATGATCAAGAACAAGCCCACGGACAAGTTGTGTCTCTGATGCTGTCCGATGTTGCATTTTCATAATCTCTACCATATGTAAATCTATCGGATCTTGCCATTCGGCATTTGCATCTAAAGTAGAAGCTCTCGTTACTAGAGAAAAAGGGAAGAAAACAAAACACCGCACCTTTGGGAGATGGTCTTATGGCTGCAACAGCATCTACGATATCAGCCGCAAGCTGTTTCGCCAACGAGGCATTCACTTTTGTCGAAAGAGAAGTGTATGCAACATTGATCAACGTAGCCCTATCAAGTTTGCTAGGTTGTTTGAAACCGTCTAGAAACTTTCGTTAAAGAGATACGAAAAAGTATAAGTCATCTTGAAAGTCAAAGAAACCATTTGCTGATGAGACACACCGCTAACGCTTCCTTTTTTGCCAAATCAAATCCTTCGCCAATGACGGTAGGATGTACACCCTCGGAAATGTATCGATCGGCCTGCTTAAGAAGCTCTCCTACCAAAAGGACAACTGATGTTGTACCGTCGCCCACTTGGTCATCTTGCGCTACGGCCGTACGAGCGATCATTGCTGCGGTAGGATTTTGAATCTGCATTTCCGACAGTAGAACCTTTCCATCCTTGGTCATTTTGATTTGCCCTGCGCCATCTACGAGCATTTTAAGCGTTCCCCTTGGACCTGAGAGTAACGCATAAGATTTAAACATTGTGGCGAGAATACCAATTCTCCCACCGAGGTTGCCTTTGACGACGCTCGCAAGACCCATCGCTCCATTGGTGTTGACCTGATATACAGAGATTAGTCTTGCTCTGTAAGAGTATGTCAAAAATGAATCTTACCTGGAGAGCTGCGGCTCTTCGAACACTTTCTGCTTTTGGATTGATGAGCTCGATGCTAGAAGACATGATGTAGAGATTGAAAGTTTTGTAGAACGCGTTTAGCTCTGCAGAACCAAATCAGGAACCAAACGCGTCTCTCGGCTTCATTCGCCGCCTAAAATTTTGTTCGCGATAATCGTTTCTCTCTCACAATCTAATCGACTACATATGAAGGATATCGGCTATTATAGACTGGCATTGCAATGCTCGTAGTTTCCCGCGTAAAGCTCACTAGCCCAATTTTATATGATGATTTATGATTTGTGTACCTGTTCCAGAAGAGGTCGCATCAATTGGGTGGTTCTCCTTCCACTGCTTGTCCTTGTCCTGCAGAAGTTGCAACAACGGCTTGATCGGATTAGTGTCATGCGCTGGCCTATTCGTATCGTTCACCAGCTCAACTACTCGCAAATCCTCGCAGTGCCGACCACTGGGGCCATACAAATCCAGAAGTGCCAGCGTTTCAATACAATCCGACGTAAAAAATGGGTCGTCGATCTTCAACGCGCGAGCGATGTGGCTCTACGTGTGGATTGGAACAAAGTAAGGCAACACTTTCGATGACGACCAGTCATCACACTTACATGATTGATCTTGACATCATGAGACAACAGAGGTGCTCGTTGCCCAGACAATTTATCAATAATGCCTTTAACAAACCGATATTGCGCGATTATATCTGAGACGCGGTGTGGCTCGAGCCCTGCTCTAGCTTTGAGGAACCTTGTCCATCCTGGTTCCTCCTTGACAATCTCTCCAATAGCTTCTGAAACAAGCCTATGGACCTCATCTGAAATTTCCTTGGGACTAGAAGAACCAAGTCTGCATTCGCTAACCGTTGATCGAGCCGAGTCAGGAGCAGTCACGGCTGGCTCAGGTGACTCTGACCTGCGCAGAGAGGGTGATCTCGACCTATTACTGAACTCGGTTTGCTGCTTATACGTAGCTTTCTCCGATCTCCAATTCTCGGTACTAGATAAGGAAGAACTAGACAAGGAGGCAGTGTAGCTTCTGCGGAAAGTGCTCTCCATTGGTCGATTGGACCCGTCGAATTGTCGTAAGCCCCGACTGCGATTATGCTGTCTCGACTCCGATGATGTCTCTCTATATGGTATCGCAGGATATTCCTTGAATGGTTTCGGAGGCTGTTGTGGATATGAATCCCGCTCTGGGGTCGGAGAACGCGATGACTCGGGTCTCGGGCTGTCGACAAGACCTCGAGGTATCCGGGGTGGTAATGGCAGTTGCCCTGGTGGGAGGAGCTAAAAATGAATGACAGAAAAAAACTATGTCAGTATTGAGCTTGATCAGCTGGAAACGATGAAAACCTCTTCCACGACAACATCCAGGATTTGATCTGGTCTGACGGCGAGGTCGGTGGATATGAACTCGTCTACACCCTCAGCGGTCACACGTAAGAAGAATTGGCGATATTTGCCACGTAACGTATATGCCTTGGCAGGTCCTGGTGAGTGGTCTTAGTTGCTGCAGTATGCCATCGTGTACGAATTTACCATCGATCCGTGAGGCACTCGATTGTAACTGCTGGCCCTAAAGAATGAAGGCAAATGCGTGCAGCACCCAGACGGAAGAACTAAGAACAGGCGGGCTTACCAGCAGCCCTGCATCGACCCAAAAACCTCCATTTGGATTAGCGGCTGATCTCATGGGAAGCCTCAGTTCCGCAAGTTGATTGTCCGTCACACCACTCCTGATATCCTGGATCAAAAGGGTGAGCATCACGAGAGGCTGTTCTCGTTGACGCCGGAACTCTAGAAATGTTTACAGATCAACTACGGTACGATTGCAGCACGAACGTACCAGGTGACGATTTTCGCCCGACGGTACTCCTGTGAGAGACGTATGAAGGCGCAGCAAGCCTAGTAGCATCTGATGGTAAAGGAGGACTGTTCATTGGGTGAGAACCCATAGAAAGGTAGCCTCGGTAGGGATTAAGTTCAAGGGTATGAGCCATTCCTGAATCATAGAAGCTGGAATCCCTGCGGGAATGGGAGCGGGGGCCACTCCGAAGAAAGTCAGATCTTCCAAAAGCTGCCGAGGGCGCCCCATAAGCAACGGGGGCTGCTTGTGGCGAATGGAGGGCCTGTTTAGAACCACTTGCAGTAGTTGCCATCCGAGACGCCTCATCTGACTGGTTTGTTACTGACCACTTGGTCATCATTGGTTGGCTTTTGTTAGAGGTTGTTGTAGTTTTCTTTTCGGTGAAGCGAAAGCCTTTGCTAGACCCAGCTACGAATTCAGGATTTGAAGCTTGAATAGTGGACCCCCTATCCGCATCATGCGACAGCGTCGAGTGACCAGTAGAGACAGTAGTCGAAGACGAATCTGGGAATGCTCTTTCATATCGCGAGTCTACGCTAGCAGAAAAGTCGGGTGGTTTCAATCGAAATCGTGAGGTTTGACCTCCGTAGTCATTCTGCTTCCGTTTCCTTGGCGCGGTAGTTGGCTTGCTTTTCCTCTTGCGAGGAATTACTACTCCTTGTCCGGGGAGAAAAGCACCCGACGTGGTGGGAGCAGATATATCAGCCTGATATGTGTTTAATGTTGTCGCCGCAGCAAACGCTACTGGCTGTCGGAGAAGCGGTCGCTCAGTCGGTGCTGTGTCGGAGGGCTGGTTGTTAGAATTTGACGGCACAGGGATATCATCGTCGTCGTCATCTTCAGAAACAGGAGAAAAAGACCTCCCCTTCTTCGATGTTAGCCTGAGAAATATATCTTGAAGTTAGCGCTTACTGGCCGAGGCGAAGTTTCTCGACTGCTTCTGTACTCTCCATTCAAAAGTGAGTTAGACTCTTCATTACAAAAACGTACGAGGAGTCATTATTTCTCCCCCTTCCTATGTCTTCATCACTTGTATCGATTGTGGGTTGCGTTCTCATCTTGGAGCTGAAAGATTTTTGAGGTTCTGTTAGATCAACAAATAATGAGCGCCTTAGTGAGATACTGCAACAGCAAATCTTCGTAACCTTACGTACCGTGATATTTATCAGACACGCAATGAAAGAGACTGTTGAATGAGACAAAGACAAGATAAGCCTTGGGCAAAATTAGACCAAGATTCTCGCGTTTGTTACTAATGCGGATAAGTTATTCTCGTTACCCCACAAGCCAGAACATACAAGGAAACAAGCACGCGTATCATATAGTTAAGCGACTCCGGCCATTATTCAAACAGTGTAAATCCCTCAAGACAGTATGACGCTTATGTACGGTGTAAAAGGTAGTTCAAGCGTATATTTTACTCAGTCCCATAAACCTTCTTCGCATTTTCGTAAAACACAGCGTTGATCATCTCTTGCTCGAGACCGAGTTCAGCCAAAGATTCTCTTGCAATTTCGTACCAATCGCTGGCAACGGAAGAGCCTAAGGACGTAGGGCAGGGTGAAGAGCCGAAAATTATTCGCTGATAACCAAAAGCTTCAATGACATGCCCCACTATGAAGGGTCTCAAAGCTATAAACGCGAGTGACAGAGTTAGAGGCCAAAGACACTTACAATACATCTTAATCCTGCGCTTCCACTCTTTTTTCTGCTGATTATCCGTGATCTCGGCAACTTCTTGGGATGGTGTGGGTGGTGTGGGCGCATCCCAAGAAGGGGGAAGAAACTTGATATGGACTGCGGGTAGAAGTGATAGTGCAGCTACTTGCGATTGGAATGCCAGATACGTCGGATGGCTCATTAATTTAACAATAGGTAGCTCTAAGTCATGGGGTGGGGGCAAAATATTGGCTAGATTGAATAAAGGTCATTCTCCATAGTATCAGAGCTGATATGGAAGGCTCACAGAGTATGATAGGTGGAACTTTGTCTATGTTGGCAGTGGCCTTTCCGACGATATCCTCAAAAGACTCCAAGACCTGATCGGAGAGGGCAGCTTGGATGTCGATATCAACCGGCCGACCACGCTCGAGGGCCCAATGCAAGCTAGCAACTCCCTCCGGAGTAGATTCGTTAAAAACTGTGGACAAACATGTGGGGATTGTTGAGAGATAGGATGGGAAGGACTGGGTCTTGTCTTCCAGTTTGAATGGAACAGAAAGCGCAACAATCGGAGGATTGAATCGAAGGGATGCCAGTCTATCATCGCGAAAGCTGATCAGCCGATATCCCAACAAAGGAGATTGGGATGACATACTGCTCTGTGAACTTCTCCAGATCTACTCCAGGAAGTGACAGGACGACACCAGCCACTCGGGCACCCAATATTTGACCTGCCTGTGCTTTCCAGAGGGATAGATCTAGATCGCCAAAATGGGGGATAACATTCGCGTCAATTATAGAGGGCGGATGAGAAGTCGTTGGACTGGCAGGGACAGGGAAAGAATCAGCTGTTCCTGAGTTTGGGGGGCTGAAAGCGGACAAAGGAAGGCGTGGTTTTGGTTTTCTAAATTTTGTGCGCTGTGTACCAGGCGAGGGAGGGATTTGAGGTAAACTAGAGGACATGGTAAATGGATTGTATCAACTTTGGATGAAGCAAATCGGTTATATAGTGCCAGAGATCATGGATCAGCCTATCCATCACATCAACCCCTCTCATCCCCGTGGCGACTCTAATGTCTCCAACCATCTTTCTACTCGATTTTTTTGCTGTTAAAAGACCAAAAAAGTAAGCATAATAAGAGTGGAAAAAAAAAAAGGAGACCTCACCCGGGCTCCAATTTCTTGGTCTAATAGCTTGTCAATGGTATCCAGTGCCTGTTTGCGCGCTGCTTTCCTACCAGCCTCATAGCCAATCTGATACCCTTCTTCCTTTCCCTCTTCCCATCCCTCATCATAGCTGTTCTCGAGCTCAATTTCATGTCCTTGCAATATCCTTTCCTCCCGTATCTTATAATTCAACAACTGCTTCTGGATTCGGCCATTCAATTCCTCCACCTGTATTTTTGTCTCTTCGCATTCTTCATTTGACCTTTCGGCTCGTCGCAAATCCATCTTCGTCTGTTGTAAACTCCGCTCCACGATCTGCAATTCTATCTGGTACCTTTGGCATTCAGATATGTAACGTAGCTGTTCGCTTTCCGCTTGCGATTTGGCCTTCTCTGATATCACCAGCTTCGCACCCGTCTCTCTTTCGTGCATTTCTGCATAGAAAGCGCGCACCTCCGCTTCGTCTGCCCGTCGTATTTCGTGTTCCAATTGATCAGCAGCCGCTCGTAGAAGCGCCTTCAGGCGGCCAATCTGACGTTCCTCTTCAACCAGCGCCAACTTCGCAATGGATGGAACCTTTCGCGAGCCAGATCCACTCAATCCTCCATTCCTTTGTTGCTTTTTTAGCTTACTTAGTTCAATTGTCGTGGGATCTACAAGCAACTCCGTCAGTGGTGACGGTGATGCTGCCGCCTCACGTAGCTGGAAGAGGATGTCATGGCTATCGTTAGATGCATCAGCACGGCGGGGCCTGGAAAGCCATTAGCAAACCTTACCCTGCACCTTTCATCATCTGAGGAGCCTCGAAATTCTCAGCTGTGATATCAACTCCTTCGGTTGGCATTGCGTGGTTAATGTCTGGATCGCATCAATACACCACTTGTCGTTTATATCTTTCCTGCACGCGTTGCCGAGACTTCCAACATCACCTTTGCAACGCTTTTTTGTCATGATCCGTTTTGGAAACACGTGTTCACGGGGCACAGCAATGAACGCCTATTACAGGAATATCAGGGCTACTCCAAAGGGCTTCGAAGACGAGGGTAACAAATGACGTTGACGCCAATGCTATGCATCTTCGAGAGCGACCCTGTAACCGCAGCAGACAGCTCAAAAGCCGAGAAACTATCAAGAGAGGTATCTTGTTCTTCATACATGAAGGATTGTGGTTAATTCGAGTCAGATCACCCCAAGGAAGCGCCCGACGTGTTTTATTACTTGGGTCAGGAATGGAGCAGCTCAGGTGACATGCCGAGATGCTCACGGCGACTCGACGCGTATATCAAATACTCACAGCCTTGATGATTCCTTCCTTAGGGCCGGGCCAAGCCAAAGTACGCTAATGTGAATGGCTTCATCATGTTTGAGAAGATACTCCACCTCACAAGGTCTATGACATTTCTGAACAAAACCAATTTCGTTGTTCTGCTCTGGATGAGGTATATTGAGAGGACGGATGCTACGCACTACATTCTAACCAGATGTATTGAATACTTGTCAAATTACATGAAGCTTTGCATCTCAGTGGTTTGCATAGCGGCCTTGCCAACACGTGGTGCACCGTATGTTCTCGCTTTGATGGATTCAGCAAAAGGTGTAGCGCATTTGTTCGGCAGCAAGTGCCAAGGGACTGTCCAATCTAAGGGTGAAAAAAATCGGCATATTGATTGACACGGCAGAGAGGCTAACCGTTGTTTTTCACGGCCATCACCTTTTTCACGCCACTGGGATTCCCGGAATAAGTATACTGATTTCCTGAATTACAACAATGGCAAAAAAAATTTGGAAAGAGCCTGGAACTGAGTTATTTTTACTTTGGCATCCGTTACAGTAGGACGACCATGATCAGGAGAAATAATATCAAATATTTCGGAAACCATATTTTTGCGATGTTCAAAGCTTAAATCAGATAAGGGATTACGGCGAGCAAATTTGGTATTTCAATGGAGGACGAGTTAATACGAGGCATGGAAATTTATGTACGATAAAAATATTAGCTCTCTGACTATCTTCGTTTCTTGCAAGTTCTAAAATCACCGAGACCACGAGTCTTACAAGAGTGATGCACTGCGGAAACTGATAACGTGACCGCGTAGGAGTTCAACGTTCAACGCCCTTCGTCTTACTCAACTGCTGCTTCCTGGATGGATATTCATGCCAGCTCTGAGTCTACTGCAGGAAATTTCCATATTTCATCAAAAAAATCTGTAAAGCGTGTTCGGCCACCCGCTCCTCCCCTCCCTAACAAGAATAATGGTCACATTCCTCCTTGGCAGCCCCACGAACGGTCCCTGCTTGACTTCATAAACCGTATCATGTTTCCCGGCTTAGTCCTTCCAATTCATAATCGCCACCTGCGTCCGCGTCCCTGGTTCAAGCTCTGTTTTAAGTGGATGCTGACAGTCTACTGTTTTCTGAGCATCGTCGTTTTCTCCATGGATCTTTATTCCCACACACGCACTGGCACCGACAGGAACCTTGGTACTATTGAAAGTGTTATCAGCTTTGTAGTGAATACTTACGCGAGGCACGAGTAGCAAACATTCCGAACAATGCTTCAGCATTCGACGGTGTCTCAGCACAGCAGAGGCTCTCCAAGATGTTCTCACTTCACCATGGTTCTTTTTCTGTGGATCCTTTTATTATACGCTCTACTGAGGCCTTCCCCCGTGCATCTGTCACCGCTTGTCTCTGGACTTATGAACTGTATGATTTCGGCGTACTGCGTACTTGGGCTGTGCACTGGAACGGTAGGTCCTACTTAGTCCCACGAGTTTTACTATCCTTCGTCTAGTCCTGACAGGCAGAAAGGTCCAATATCTCTTGTGATGATAACTGAAGCTGGCCCGGATACCTCTTCTCATTTTACTCTCCTGCGTCGTCTCAGCAGCCTTAAAACTGCGCCCGTCGCTGGACTTTCCGTTCATCTGTTACATGGTGCTACTCCAGGTGGAACTTCGGGTAACGCTTACCTAAACGTAGCAAGGTACTTTGCGCCAACTCCTGTGGTGATCCTTTTTCCTGGAAATATCTCCGAGCCTCCCACCTTTTCGCATGAGACCATCGCTGTCAGAGCACTTGCTTTTAAGCAGCGTCCCCTGATCGTGACGACTAAAGCGCAAAATTCGACAACTTTTTCTGCCGTGCCCCCATTATCTCCAGCTGTCATTCAAAGGAATCATCAAGTTTGGTGTACCGAGCGATTCTTCATGCGCGCATCGCGCACATCAGACTGGAGAGCATGCCTTTGGCAGATCTGGTTAGATAGCTTCGGTGACATAGCTAACGTTAACTTCGATATTGGATCTGCGAACAGGCCACTTCTTACTCCTCAAGTAGTACGTACGGAAAAATACTGCCGCTTCCCGATCTTATCATGGGCTCTAACAGGTATCGAACGACCGTTTGAGCATCAGATTTAGGACAGAAGTGTGTGATCTCGCTGCGAGGTCCATGGCAACTCTAGGAGTAAAGAAGGACAGGGAGGGTCGGAAGAAAGTTCAATGGACAAGGGAGACATGCGGACAGGTAGCTGTCCACATCCCATCTCTCAATAGTTCGCTAAGGACTATCAGTTCACAGTCGATAAGATCCTTAAGAATGCCAGGAGTGAATAGATACTTTTCTATTTGATGCATGACTATTATGGTTGTATAGCTACATTCGTATCATTCGCGTTTGCCTAATAAGTTTTCCTCCGTTTCGTCGTCCATGTCGTCCACGTCGTCGCTGTCTAATTGATATGCCTGCCAAGTGAGATCAGCCTCCGGCCCATCTATGACATGGTCTAAAATATCCCTGGCCATGTCTGTCGATGAACATTGAGTGCTGAGTCATTATGATATGTCACGAAAAGACGAGCACCTGTTAATGATAGAAGGTCGATGCGCCCTTGCCGATCAATCCACTTCGGAGCTTCTCCATATGACAATCTCCCGAAGGTAACGACAAATGTATTGAGTAGGCCATTGAAAAGGCGACTGTGTGGCGCAGATAACTTCTGGCGGAGATTCAAAGAAGGCGTTTGAGCAAAAACCAGGTGGTGGAGTAGGAAAAGTGTCTGATTGAGTGTATTTATGGCTCTGACAGTTCTTTAGATAACTTCATAAAAAGAGGTATAGTGGGCACATACAAAGAGACTTCTTCGGAAGATGCGGATAGGAGATCTGCATCATCCTCCCAGAATGCGCTCGTGAGGTGTGAGAGAAAGCAAACTAGTGAAGGTACCACACTTGTCGATGATACCAATTGTATGTGCACATCTGAGTCGGAGGTAGATAGCAACGAGAAGAAGTCAAGCACTAATGTTTTCGTATCTTTGTGCTAGTGCTTGCCGTCAGAGATACCTAAATCATGCGAACAGCAGGCTTACATCAGTGTCCTTCGGTCCAAAGTCTATCAGATAAGAGCACATATGTTCTATAATGGGTATTTTGTAGAGATGCGTCCTGCTATGCTCCACCGACGGATCTGTGTCTGATGTAGACAGAAGATACCTGCATAATTTGCGGTCTGGTTGCAAATCAATTGATGGAGTTACAGACACTTCATAAACAATAAGCACTCACGAGAAGCCAGTAAAACTAGAAGTTGTGAGCTTTGTGCAAGGAATGATGGAGGCTGATTGCTGCGGAACAAACTCAGTAAGATTTGCTGGTTTTTTGGGACGTAAGCAAGTCTATAATATTGCGTGTAAGTGTATCCTGTCGTGATGTTGTAACACCATACTTGTCCGCGATTTCATCATCAACTATCAGTGAGAGAGCTCCAATAGTCCTAACCGCTTCTGTTACGAGGATTTCATAGGACGGATGTATTTTGACCTTGTCGTATTCCAAAATGATCGTGCAGAGGTGGACAAGTATACTAGCGTCACTACTTTGTGCGTCCAGTGACTGAGACAGTGTACACGGACCAAAGTCAGGAAAAGCATAGATCAAAACCCCAAGTAAATTGAGAAGGGCTGCCAAGGGTGAGAACTAACTCTCTATGTCAGCTACTGCCGTTGACATAACAGACTCGACCTACTGAATGAGCCGTTACTAGTATCGGAATCATTGATATGAGCGACCGAGATATACATTCTATCGTGTATTGCCAGTCTTCTCCATCATGTACTCGAGCAATTACTTCTAAAATGCGCGTACAAGCAGCGAAATAAGGCTTCGAAATGTCCTCACTGACTTCCGACGGAATTGCAGCCCCCAAGAGTAGTTGTATAGTGAGAGTCGTGCACGGTGGAAAGTAGTGAATCAGTATTATCCTGTTCATCTAAACGGGATGAGACGATGAGTATGGCGGTACAAGATAGCAGAAACAGATGTTACCTCTCGCTTCCTGTCAGGAATTTCGGCGAAGCAGCCTTCCACCTCCAAGTCATTTCCGATTTCGTCAATTATCCCTAGCTCGTTAGACATCTGAGGTTGCATTTCGACATCAGGATCAGGATCAGGTATGAGATTTAACTGGAAATGAGTTTCGTCTTTGTTACTGTTCGGAATAACATTGGCTTCTTTGCTCAGAAGATGAGTATTTTGAGAAGAGAAATCTAAGGCAAGTTGTATGCCCTGGCTCGGGCTGTCGTCAAGTAGTGCAAATTTCGATTTTGATAAGCGTTTCTTAGATAGAGGTAAAGGAGTAGCTTCATTGAACGCATTTTGGAAGCCAGGTAATGCGCCAGCCCTCTTCGTCTGCGAAGCCTGAACGTCTTTGGAACCCTCAGGGTGTACGCTGGGAATCGTCACCACTGCCACATCAGTTCGGGAAGCGGAAGGGCTTTCCCAGGGAACCTGCCGTCTCTGGTAAGTGCTTCTTGGCCGAGTAGACTGAAGGGCCTTGCGAGCGCTCTCTTGTTCATGTTGCTATCTAGCGGTGAAAAGTTAACTCAAAAGATTTTTGATGAATCTTACCTTAAAGACAAATTGGGTTCTCAATCTTTCAACCTCTTCTTTCATTTCTTTTTGCATTCTGGCTTGCTTGGCATCGACCTCCTCCCTTTCCGCTTTAAGGTGTAGAATTTGGGCAGCATGATCTCTCGAAACCTAAAACTTTTGAGTATATGAAATTGCATGTAGTCGAGACTTGACCTTCTCCGCATTTTTGCGCAAAACAGTCACCTCTCCTTCTTTAATCATTCTCAAGCTCTGCGCTTCTTTTAAAGCTGACTGAATTCTTTCATTATCTTGATTCAGCTTTAGAATAGAAGTTGAGCTTGCAATCATCGGTAGCAAACCAAGCCAACCTCTTCTAGCCTTTCCTGCAGTTGTTGCAGCTGCTTTTGAAGGTCAAGCTGGGCTTTAGAGTGCGGTACGCTGGTTGTGGAATTTATCATTGCGGAGGTGGGTGTTACAAAGGATGTGTCGCCGTTCGATTCTAGGTTTCGAGCTCCAGAAGGTCGACCAGGCGGAGGCATAGTTCGGCGTGTCGACGCTGAGGAGATATGTCTTGCCAACTTAAAAGACTCTAGGCAAAATATCACGGATATCGAGTTAAAATAGGTATTTGAGCCAGCGGTAATTTTCGAAGTCACCAGTAGGATTTTGAGTCTGGCTGGCGCGAAGAACGCCATAAGAGCCATCTGGCTCCAGAGATATCTCTGGGAGAGTGTCCGATGCATTTGAGTCGGCTCTCTGCAGTCCAGTGCCAACTGTCCAGCCGTAATCCGTTCTTTGGCGCTTTGAAGGGGGTGGTGCGTATATGTTGGATTGATTTAGAAACTTCCGTTCTTCGTGGTCCAAAATAGCCAACGTTTGGTCATCAAGTAGCCCATCATCTGTGAAATACTCATCATAATCGGACATCTCCCTGCATAAGGCCAGTTAGCTAAGAAACTGAGTGGGGCGCGGTGACTGGTGAGTACTGAGTATTTGCGCCTTTGATGTTACGTAAGGGCGACCTCTTCATCGCTGCCCTCATCACGCAAAATGGAATCGGCCCCGAATGGGGCCCTGTCAAATGTGAAGCTAGACGACGAGAGAGCACGCTGTTTGAAACGACTCAAGCTTAAGGAAGCAAATTTAAACCCTGTTGTGCAGGGTATGTGAATGAAGTTCATCAGGTTTCCTGCCAACACCTATCTATCATTTATTAGACTCGCCAAAAGATTCGTCTCTAAAGCGCCATACTGCGCTCATCAAGCGAATTCGCCAATCTCTAGCTGCAGATGGTCGTGATCAAATACTTAAAGAGGTCGAGTCACTATCATTGGAGAAATACATAGACGAGATTGCGGGTGCGATCGTGGAAGGCATCTCGCGATGTAAGACTGAGAGGGATGTGTGGGCTGCTGTTGAGGTACGGCTTAGCTGCCTCAATTCGCATATTTATCTCATTCGCATTGGCCAGGTTATCTCATCTTTACATCAACGCTTTCCGACATCCTTCACTCCAGCTCTGTTGTCAGTCCTTACTCCAGCTATTGGTGCCCCTAACCGTGTCGCACTGAATACATTGAGTCCGGAGCAACGAGAAAAAGAAGATTCTGCACGTGTCACTCGACAGCGTCCTGTCCTGCGAGTGTGTTCAGAGTTAGCGTTGGTAGGTATGATCAAGGACAGCCCTAGTAGAAGTGGTGGAGAGTGGATTATGAAAGTTCTCAGGGAATTAGTAAGTATCTACTTTGGCGCTCTTTCATGAGGTTAATTGTTATTTAGCTGTCTAATGACCCTAGCTTATCTTCTCTCCCTTTGCTTACCACTTTTCTCAAATCCTACTCTCTGCCATATCTTGGAATAGCTCCCCCAACCGCGAAACATTTATCATCTGAGTCCGATGCAGGAGTCCCAGATCTTGAGGACGACAACCTCTTCCCAAATCTAGGCGTCAAGGCCGATGAGCTAGTAGAGCAAGACACTCGTGACCGATTTAGGCGCATGTGTGAAGGCTACTACGAGAACGTGAGTAAAAAACTGGTTATTGAACATAAAGTACGTTCTTCCTATACTTCCCTCTGGCGCGTTCTGTTGAAACTGTCGGTACTCGTTGGTAGCGCCTACAAGAACAAGACAGACGTAACCACGAAGCTTACATTAGGTCAGGGGAAATTTTTGAAGATAGGCAACAAGCCTACGAAAAGATGACGAGAAGTTACGAGAAACTTCTCGCGAGCTGCCAATCGTGAGTTGAAACCAAGGCGAAGTGGTGTAGCACAACTCATCTTCATTGTAGCCTTTCAGAACAGCTTTATCTATCCCTTCCATCGCTGCCAACGGCAATCCACAAATCAGACTCGATTCTTATCGGCTCCGGTAACCGCATTCAACTCGATGACACGGATGAGCTTGTGACAGCTGGAGGTAAATGGGAAGACGAAGAAGAGCGACGGTTTTTTGAAGACATCCAAGACTTAAAGGACTTCGTTCCTAGGAGCTTTCTTGGTATTGATGAGACCCCAGAAACAGAAGAGATCAAGGAAACGGAGAAAGACCGGATCGACAAGGAAAAAGAAGAAATTCAAAAGTTGCAGGATGAGTTGGAGAAGCTCAGCGAAGGTGACTCGGTAAACCGAGCTCCCAATGGTGCTGTCCTGCCCAAAGGGAGCATAGATGGGGATGGGGATGAAGGAGAGTGAGTCACCAGTTTCCAATCGTCATACAACAAGTTGAATCGCGCTTAGTGTCCCTACTCCAACCCCGAGCACGCCCAAAGCGGCCACGCCCTCTCTCTCGCCCCAGTTAGCACCGCAAGGACCGTCACAGCTCTTAACCGCTCTTTTACTTCGACTATCAGATGCAACAAACCGAGCATTGATGGATCAGGCTGCCATTGATTTCGCATTTTTGAATTCCAAGGCAGCAAGAAAGCGACTCACTAAGGTATGCACTTCAACCATTAGCTGAAGTCTATCTGACAGTTGCCTAAGTTTCTAGCTCAAGTTCCGAAGAACCGCATAGATCTTTTGCCGCACTACTCTAGGCTAGTAGCAACTTTGCATAGATATATGCCTGATATCGGAACGGAGCTCGTCTCTACTGTATGTTTGTCGGTATTTTATAACCTGCATATCTAATCTTTCTACAGCTTGATGAAGAATTTCGTTATCTACAAAGAAAGAAAAATGTCGTTCAAGAACTTGCGGAAGTCAGGCTGAAAGTAAGTATGTTTTAACATCAAAAGAAGGAAGTGATAAGCGGCGCTCCTTTTCCAGAATCTTACATACCTGTCGAATTTGACAAAATTTCGCGTTGTGCCGTCACACCTCATCCTGCACATCTTCAAAGTCTGTTTGGACGATTTCTCCGGAACAAACGTCGAAAATATAGCATTGCTTTTGGAAGGTTGTGGCAGGTTTTTACTCAGAAGTGAGGAAACTTCCGAACGATTCAACACTATGGTATGTATATCATACTGCTATCTACTTGCACTGATGTTTTTAATAGCTAGAGCTCATGAAAAAGAAGCAAAATATGCAGCATTTTGATCAACGGCAACTTCTCCTTTTGGAGAATGCATACTATCAGGTCTGGATCTATGCATTATCTGCCACTTGTCGCTGATGTCAAAGGCAGTGTAATCCACCCGATCGTGCCCCGAGACCGGAAAAGTATCGATCGCCGATGGAACTATTTATTCGTCACTTGATATTCGACGTGCTCACCAAAAAGACTATCGACAAGGTATTGAAGCTGATCCGGAAGCTTGACTGGGATGATGCATTTGTCCGGACAACCCTTCACAAGGTCTTCACAAAGCCGTGGAAAATTACATATAGCAATATTGCCCTGATGGCAATGTTGACAAACGACCTCCAGCGGTATCATCCTGCTTTTGCCATTTCCGTCGTCGATCAGGTGCTAGAGGACATTCGGAGGGGCCTGGAGCAGAATGTTTACAGTACTAATCAAAGACGAGTTGCCACTATGAAATACTTGGGCGAGCTATATATCTACCGCCTTTTCAGCTCTAGCATCATTTTTGACACCCTTTGGTCTCTCGTAACATTTGGGCATCGTGGGTTACGTACGATACTCTACACTGTTCTTCGACTTATTCTTTTCTTAGCGGATGGGCGGCCCCTCCCGAAACAGTCTGCCTCACTTGATATGCCTGATGATTTTTTTCGCATTCGACTTATCTGCATCCTGCTTGATACGTGCGGAATGTGTTTTGATCGTGGAGGGCAGAAGAAAAAACTTGACAATTTCCTCATTTTTTTCCAGGTAGTTGTTGATGCTAACTTTCGCCGTTGATAGACTAACGTTTGAGACCTAGTACTACATACTTTGTAAGGATACAGTATCCATGGATATCGAATTCATGGTCTCAGATTCTCTTGAGGTACAGGACGTCATATCTTCCATTCGTGGTCATTGATTATTGTGTGTCTTAGGCTGTGCGGCCTAGGTTGCGAATTGCCAAAACAATTGAAGAGGCTGCTGTTGCTGTCGATGAGATGTTCAATTTGGCATACCAGAATGCAAGTAAGTGCTTCCAACATCGCGATTACTCAATGTTGACATGCCTTAGCGGCAGCTGGAGAAGATAGTGGTGAAGATAGTGAGGATGAGGGTGAAGTACTTCGCAAGGATGACGGATATGAAGATGAAAACGAAGAGGAGGCTAATGACCAGGACTCTCAGGTGAATAGTATTTTATTGGTTGTGGTAATACCTTTTGACCTACAGAGGCGCATAGATTGACGAGAGAGCATCATCACCAGATCAAAAAGTCGTTCTTTCTGCTGGCAATAATCTTCAAGAGAACTTCGGTCCTTCAGAGGAAGCCGAAGCTGAGTTTGCCAGGGAGCTTGCCAAGATGGTGACGGACATGTCTGGCGATTCCAGAAAAGTGGACAAAAGGACGGCACTTGCGCTTTGGGATTCTGCCATGGTTCCTCCAGCCATCCGCAAAAAGAAGATGGATGAAGGTGACGAAGATGGAGATGCTAACGAACCTCCTGATTTAGACGTTATGAGCTTTACTGTCCTCGCGAAGCGTGGGAACAAGCAACATGTACTTGATTCCTACTCCCGACATGGCTAATCATACTGATTACAGAATAGACCCGCCAATTGGCTGTTCCAGCCGAATCTGCTTTCGCTGTTCACACTCGCTCAGCCCAGTTACAGGATAAAGTTGAGCAACAGCATTTGAAACGATTCGTGCTCGACTACGAGCAAAGAGAGGAAGCGGAGGAACTGAAAGGTAAAGGATATTTGTAAGGCTCTGACCGCCTCGACTCACGGCGTGGGTGTTAGCATTGGAGGCACGCAATCGTAGCAATGCCATCAAGATACGATATGTTGGATGACCGTCAAATCATTCTTTCTGCTATACACCCGAAATCCCAGCCGATTTTTGGTTTTTTGGAGGTGGGAGCCCCGGTCAAGCTAACTTGACAAAAGGCCCCGCCCACGGGCTACGCTGGACCTTTGGCTTCGTAATGGACGGTTGGAGGGTCATGATTTGTGTTGGCTTCACTCGGCTGTAACAGCTAAACTTCATTGCTTGTGCGATGGAGCGCACGCGATGATTTGGTCAGGAAATTGGATGTGTCATCAATCAATCAGGCCTGTTTAGGCAATACCACATTTAATTACGCATGTGACATCTCCTTGACACAGAAAGTCGATACAGTCGAACCAGCTTAACACATTCTAGACGTTGATTATTGCTCTCATTAGATCAATAGCCTAGCAGCAATGGCTGCTCAAGATACATCTTGCCTTTCCAGCATAGACAATGATCTACGGCTCACATCTCACGTAGAATATGAACACCGTCACAGGATAAACCAGTACATCCGCCATCAAAGAGTCGGGAAGGGCCAACATGGTGAAGTGCTCCGTTGTATCGACGAAAATTTTGTTGGTAGAGAGGTGGTCAGTCTCTCTGACGACTTCAATGATTGACTTTGGGCGATATTGCATACTCTAAACACTTTTTTTCAGGCAGTGAAGGCAGTCAGACGTATAACCCCTCGGGACAAGATAAAACTCTTAAGAAGAAATTATCAGCAAGCTGCCAAGGATCGTAAACTCCCGTCTCTCACTAGCACGGAGCAGAGCGTTCGAAGAGAAGTAGCCGTCATGAGGAAATGTCGCCATATACACATTGCACGTCTGTTTGAAGTAATAGACGACCCACAGCACGAAAAGATATACTTAGGTAAGTTGACTGTAACCCGAGCTTTATCTCAGCTCAAGCACCAGGGTTTGCACCTACCGTTTGGAATGCATATATCCAGTCATGGAGTATATACCGGGTGGGGAGGTCCAATGGAAGGATGACGAAGAAAGGCCCGTTCTATCCGTAGAGCAATCCCGTCGCATCCTTAGAGATGTCATTTTGGGGCTTGAATACTGTGAGTATACTATGCTACACGTACCAATTGCCGACTCCGAGACCAACCTTTTTTTCACCTCAGTGCACCACGAAAAAATAATTCATCGTGATATCAAACCCTCAAACCTTATATGGACACAGGACCGTGCTTATGTGAAAATAATAGACTTTGGTGTCGCCCATTTCAGCCCTAATGCACCGAAACCCAAGCCCTCAGAGCAGTCAGATGATCCTTACGACGATTCACTCTTTCACGAAACCGACCTTTTGAAAAGAACGGGAACACCCTCATTTCTCGCTCCAGAGATTGTTTGGGTTTTTGACAATACTCCTCAACAATCCCCCTCATCCTCTGGTGAAACTTTAGCATCTGCTCCGAATTCGATAACAGTGAGGAGATCCAATCACCTACCTCGGGACCGACCACCGGTAACCAACGCTATTGATGTTTGGTCTCTCGGGATTACACTCTACTGCTTCCTTTTCGGTCGCACCCCGTTTAATGTGCCCGAATCAGCGAATGAAAACGCATATCATAATGAATTTGCGCTATACAATGAAATATGCACTCAGGATTGGGAAGTTGATGAGACTATGGGATTCGATCGAATCTACACTAGTGGAAGATACCCTCGAGAGCGCAAAAGCGAAGGATCGATGGCGGTTTCCTTATTAGATCAGATGCTGCAAAAGGACCCCAATAATCGAATCACGGTTTCCGAACTGAAGGTGAGGCCGCTGCATTTTTACTCTTCATATCCCCTACTTAAGCTTGTAGCGAAACCGCTGGATTTTACGGGGCATTCTTGAGCCCAAAGAATGGATTACGAAAACATCACCGCCCGGTATTGTAACGGACTCCGAGAACATTCCGCCTGTATCACGGTGGAAGCAAGCAAGTCAAAAAATCTGGGAATTTGTACCACGACCCGGCAGAACTTTGGCAATCTAAACACACGCACGTAGCACTGCAGAGAATTTAGGAGATCAAATGGACAATTACTGGCCTGCACTCTAACTTGCGAATCATTTCATGTACACCACTTATATTATTCTACCCAATCAATAGATGAGCTCCGAGCGTTTGAATGAGAGTTTGCTTGTTTACTAGCTTTTACCCTGTGTTACCACTTCACATTTCCTCACGACAAGCTATTCATACGAATCACGAAACGTCCGTCGTCCGATGACCGAAACAGACCGAGTCTGACCGACGTCCACCAGGTCCACCTCGGCATATGTCACGTTACCGACACGTGTACGCCATCACCATGATGGAAATAATAGAACCGTGTAAAACAGTAAAAGTGATCGCCAGCTACCCGTCCCGTCACGTATACGCATTCTGTCCCGCAAAATATACAAAATGTCTCTCAAAGCTGTAGGTACTATTATTGTACCCGATTCTGACAATTGACATGTCTTTCAAGATCGTAAAATGTAGCTAGAACAAAACTACCACGAATTGAATCTAATTCACGATCAATATAGCTGTTACATCTGGCGACTCTCTTGTTCTTCGCGGTCGCCCCGGAGCCCAAGGGCAGCCACCAAAAGAACGGTTAGATCTCAACCTTAAGGCGCCTTCCGAATCCTGACTAGCTATCATGTAGGATCTTGCATCTGGCAGACTTGATAGCACCAAGACTAGGAACGTCTACTCGTGAAGATGAGGTTTGTTCATTCAATGTACCTCTTATTTTGGCAATACTAATGCACTTTTGGCAGCCATGGGCATTCGAATCTCGCGAGTTCCTGCGGGCTTTTGCTGTTGGCAAAGAGATCTCATTCATGTCATTGCATTCGCTACCTCCCAATGACGACGTGCCACGAGATATTGGCAATGCAGAAATAGGCGGTGTTGATGTTTCGTCAGAACTACTTAAGAATGGCTGGGCTAAACTCAAAGAAATAAAACGTGAACCGACAGAAGAAGACCTCCGAAAGCGAGAACTAGAAAATGAAGCGAAGTCAGCCGGGAAGGGTTTTTGGAATCCCCACGGGCCTCAGGTTTGTGAGATAGATCCTTTGAAATGTCTAGCCACCTGATTTTCCCTATAATTAGGCTCGTGTAGTCAAACACTCGATGCCCGAAGATTCGCAAGCCTTTGTGAACGAGTGGAAGGGGAAATCCCTCGACGGTACATTTCCCGTGACAAACGATATCTTTGTCTGAGATAGTATTCCAGCCATTGTAGAACAAGTCAGAGATGGAACAAGACTCCGCGCGCGTCTTTTTATGCCATACGGAGAACACCAGATTGTCAACATTGATTTGGCAGGTGTCCGGAGCCCGCGTGCCTCAAGTAGGCAAGGGGAACCTGCAGAGCCTTGGGGAGAAGAAGTACGTTTTGTTAAACCGTACATGGCCGGATGTCTTCCTGACAAGTGTGTGGCCTGTCTAGGCCAAGTTCTTTACTGAGTCTCGTCTACTTCAACGCCCCGTTCGTGTTGTGATACTTTCTCAGCCAACTTCTACCGCGATACCGTTCCAAACAGGTGCTAATCCCGTTGCACAACCTTCGGCTAGCTTTTTCATTGGTTTAGGCGAGTGTATGATCAAATATGGCTAACATTTGATATTCACATGCACAAGCCAGTCTTGCATCCAGCTGGCAATGTAGCTGAACATCTGGTTGCCGCTGGGTTAGCGCGTGTTGTCGATTGGCACGCAGGGATGTTGGCTAGCACCGGTGGAATGGAAAAGCTTCGAGCGGCGGAGAAGTCTGCCAAAGAAAAGCGACTTTGCCTCTATGCAAACACTGTGACAACCTCGTCGGCTACCCACGCGAATGGGAAAACGTCTGCAGGGAACACAAGGGTTTTCGATGCTACAGTGGTGCGCATATGGAGTGGTGATCAATTTTCGGTCGTGGAAAAAGATTTGGGGAAAGAGCGAAGGCTACAGTTGAGCTCGACTAGAGGGCCCAAGTATGTTACTCAGCGTGGTTCAGTTATCTCGGTGGTCAACCTTCATACTTCAGGCTTTCCGATCCTAAACAAGCGTACTACGCTCAAGAGGCAAAAGAATTTTTGAGGAAGAAACTCATTGGTAAACACGTCAAAGTCACCATTGACTTTATCCGCCCTGGTGACGGAGAATATGAAGAGCGGGAATGCGCTACAGTTTATTATGGTGGACAAAATGCGTTAGTCGGTCAGCACAATTTTTGAGCTACCATTGTTCACATTACGATGCTAGCAACATTGCCGAGCAACTCCTTGAAAAAGGTCTGGCAACTGTCGTGCGTCATAAGCGAGATGACGAAGACAGGTCATCCGAGTATGACAAACTCATGGCTGCAGAGCAAAAGTGAGTTGATCATACTACTTCGTTGCGGTTACGAGTTGAAGGCGGAGAGTAGAGCAGTCGCTGACTCCAAGGGAATACACTCTGGGAAAGAATTGCCGGTACCTAAGCCCCCGTTGAATATATCCGAAGTTCGTTCGTTTGGTCCCATTTTTCCTAAGCTAATTACTGTAACACATCCAGTCTAGCAACCGTGCCACCCCATTTTTAAACAGCTTAAAAAGATTGGGAAGAACCCCCGCCGTTGTAGATTTTGTCGCCGCAGGATCACGATTCAAGTAAGTCTTACCTTCCCGACCACCACAACGATACTCTTGTGACTTTCTTTTTTGCTAGGATCTTCCTTCCGAAAGACAACCAAACCCTGACTTTGGTCCTTGCTGGTTGGTTCTGTCAAAGTGGATATCCCGCTTATTTTCAATAACTATTTCACCATAGGGATACGAGCCCCTCGTAGTGCAAGGACTACATCAGAGAAGGGCGAACCGTACGGCGCAGAATCCGCTGAGTTCGCTTCTAGACGCTGCATGCAACGCGACGTTGAATTTGAAGTGGATGCCGTCGACAAATCTGGAGGTTTCATTGGTTCACTCTTCATTAATAAAGAGAACTTCGCTTTAGCCCTCATCAGAGAAGGCCTAGCATCGGTTCATGCCTATTCTGCTGAAGGACTCTCATGGGCTCGGCAGTTGTACGACGCTGAAGTAAGAAAGAAAAAATACTTTTCCCGGCCAACACTCGCAGTGCTAACAACCAGGTTTTGTAGGCGGAGGCGAAGAAGGCCAGACGTAATGTAAATTCTATTTTGACTTTGATGTCTGGTTGTTAAACGGGGTACTAAGCTATGGGGCGATTACGACGAGGACGCCGAGAAGGCGGAAGTGGAGGACACCAACGACGAAAACAGTGCACTTCGAACAGAATATCTCGATGTGATAGTCAGCGATGTTCGCGTGAAATCCGGGTTTGGGTTCTCTGTACAAATCCTTAACACCGAAGGCAAAACAGGCAATGCTATCATCTGTTGATATTTACGCTCATCAAGCTTTAGGAATCAAATCCTTAGAAAAGCTGATGCAAGACTTTTCTCTTCATCACCAAAAACCAGTTGCTGTCACCCCGGGTTTTGCTCCAAAAGGTGGTGAGCTTGTTTCAGCCAAGTTTTCGGATGGCTCTTGGTACCGAGCCAAGATACGTCGGGCTTCACCCATCAAGAAAGAGGCGGAAGTCACTTTCATTGACTATGGAAACCAAGAGACGGTACCTTTTTCCGATATACGACCGCTGGAACCCCGATTCCGTTCATTACCAGGTCAAGCGCATGACGCGAAGCTCAGGTAAAGCAGAGGGTCCCCTTAATCTTCAATACGATCTTGTCCTCAAATTTGTTCTTCAGCTTTATAAAGTTGGTCGACCCGGAAAGCGAATACTATCAAGAAGCAATCGACCGTTTTCGCCAGCTCTGTGAGGGTCGCAAGCTGGTAGCAAATGTCGATCACAAAGAGGGCTCCGTACTGCACCTTCGCCTCATCAATTCGGAAAATCCTGCCACCGTTGACGATCCTCTTGCCTGCATTAATGCAGATCTCTTAAGCGAAGGTCTCGCAACTATTGATCGCAAGAACTGCAGGTATCTGGCCTCATACCCCCAAGTCATTAAGAAACTACAATCGTCAGTTCTTCAAGCCAAAAAAGATAGATCAGGTATCTTTGAATTTGGTGATGTCGAAGAGGACGACTAGTCAGATTCGTTCTCGAAAGATACCTTTTTCTGGGTGTTAGAAGCGGCGCCATATTATTTACTAGTCATTTACCCTTGTTGTCCTAATATTGTCATTCAAATGCTTACGATCAGGTCTTGACTGTATCCGTTTTATCTGCTATTGTGAATTCCCGGAAAATTCAATGGCGATACGACTCGTCACATTCGATGCCCTCTATACACTCATTGTACCTCGCCTTCCGATTCATGTGCAATACTCACTGACCTTTGAACCATATCTGGGTGTTCTTGATCCAGACGCTGTGAAGCAGGCTTTTAAAGTGGGTACGTCTGGTTCCGTCCCAGCCAATTATTCGACTCACGCGCCACTTACAGCATTCAGGTCTCTAGAAAGCGAGGATCCCATATACGGTAAGGGATCCAAAGCTTGGTGGGCGGAAGTTATCCGACGAACTGCGCTCAGTGCAGGTGCTAATGAACAAAGTATGTGAACCAGCTCGAGGTCGAACCGGCCTGGAAAACCTGTCTGAACTCACGAGTCTACGCTCCCTCAATATCCTCGTCCGGCAGGCGTTAATGTGCATCTAAATCAGATTGTACCAAAGCTCCTTCATCGTTTTAGCACAAAGGAAGGGTATAAAGCCTACGAAGACGCCATTCCTACCCGTACGTGATGGCTTCAGACCCAGTCGACCTTGACGCCAGCTACCTACTCCAGTCAGATTTTTAAAGGAGTTTAAAATTCAGACTGCATTGGTTAGCAATGCAGACTACAGGATCAGTATACACCCCTCTTCTCTACGTCTGGCTCATAGCTAAGAGCTTCGTTTGACAAGTATCGGTGTTTGAAGATCTAGGTTTCCCAAATTCCCTTGATCCTATGATACTTAGCGAGCAAGAGGGTGTCGAAAAGCCATCTCCTGAAATTTACTTTCGCGCTCTCGCGGCAATCAACTCTAGAAACCCGCAAAAACCCATAAAGATCGAAGAATGTCTACACGTTGGTGACGAGATAGATGCGTAAGTAATCTCATCCCTCTTTCATTGCATCTGAATGGCTTGCAATCAGTGATTATCATGGAGCTCTTGCGGCGGGCATGAAAGCTTTACTGCTGCGGCGTACTGGACCAGATAGTGAACAAGCCCACAGAGATCAGGGTGAGCTACCGCAAGGAGTGGAAGCAGTAGAAGATCTATACGCTGTGAAGCGTTGGGTCCAAAACTATAACAGTAGCATTGCTTAAGCCTTGTACGATGGTAACCAGCAAATTACCTCAGGTCGACTAGATGACACATCCGACCAACGAGGTCCTCACAGATACGGGTGGGAAGGATATGAGTGGATAAGTTTGAAACGCTAAACAGGGTGGTCTGGGTGTATGGCTCAGTTCCAAGGCAGATACTTTCATATGTGTCGGAATCGGGTTTTCACACCGCTTTGGATGCTTGCCGACAATGTACAGAATCAGCGGGAGAGAAAACCTTAGATGGTCTGCACACCAGATGAGGACTCCAAAGACTGCCATCTAGTTAATAAGGCCAGCGATAGAGTCTCTTTTGGCTATTTTGTGACCCTGCTCTGCAACATCTTCCAATTTATCCGCCATCTTAAGCACCGTCCAGCGAATCACGCGCGGATCTCGACGCATAAGAGCATTTAGCTCGTGGAGTGACCGTGGTGCTGCGTCGAAATGCATGGTCCAATAACTGTGAAGCTTATCGGAAATTGCACAAGTCAGGGACTAAGAAAGAGGCTTACTCTCCAATCTTGTGCTTCTGCATGCGTTGTGGGAGAGGCAATGTTCCCATAGAGTGGATATCTCGAACCACGCCACCTCGATCCATTACATGCATAGCTGTCTGGCGAACCAATTCTTTGATATGTTTCTGGTAACGGCGGCGAGCTGATTGAGATGAACACCATTGAAATGGTTAAGCACGCACATATTCGGGGATGTGAGCTGTGATACATAGCATCTGATAGAGGGGCATGGCCTTGGGTAGACGGTTTGGTAACTTAAGCTTTGGTTTTCCAGTGTTAAGATACCACGTGATTTATTCAAGTATCAGCTTGCTCCTTGCCTCTCATGAGTCAGTGCCCTGCACCAATCGACATTCTCTCGAATACGTGAATTTTAAGCTTCTGTCATCCTCACAACGCGGAGATGTCTTTCGAGGCCGAGTGTCAACTAGATTGGCTTTTAAGAGCCCCAAACGAGGATGAAGTGACGTGAAGTCAACTTATCAAGCACCTTTTCCTTAAGAGCACATATGAATGCCGTTTATCACAAACAAATCAACTCTTAGCTTTGGATACTTCCTCGTTGTCTTTGTAGACTCTCATAATCTAGCTAACAAGCTTTCCGATATTAGGGTTACTCTCCAATGGTCTTTTTATCTTTGCCGTACAATGCAAGCCGTGACAAGTTCCTCACCTGTCGAAAATACTCAATATCTGCTTGACAACCGGTTGGCCATCAAAGCGGCCATGGAGATCCGCCAATTCTAAAGTTCTTTGCTTCCCAAATCTGACTTCGTTGTGGCGCTTCTCCGGCGTCTTTGACGTCAATTAAAACCCTTGATCATCCAGCTCTCTCTTGTCTACCTGCCTCCCCTCCCCTCCCTCTGTTTGCTTTCTAGACATCCTAGCATTTTTTGACATGCCTTCCCATAACTTTTCGACAAGCCTCATATCAGGTGCACTTCACGAAACTTCTTTAACCAAAGCAAAAGTCAACAGAAACCATCCACCGCGACTCCAACATTCTCCTTCTCTGCCCAACATTTGGTACGTATTTTCTACGCGAATATCTCCTCCTCAGTTCGTAAATATGTCAATTTAAGGTTTCCACCTCATTCCGGCCCTATTCCACCAGAATTCGAGGGTATTGAACGCGAACCTCTTCAACGTCCCTCAACTCCACCGCTCACTGTATTACCCCACCCGGAAGACTCATCAAGTCTATCTAACGCGTCCGATGATCAGGCTTTGCTCCCATCCGACGACCCTGCACAAAATCTGTACCAGGCGCAACCATTGAAAATACACAGGCGCTGTAAAACTGACCGCGATCAGAGTCAAAGCCACTCCTTACTCACGCCTCCCCTTACGCCCTCTTCGAGTTTGAAAACAGTCGCCAGTGTCGAGTCTTCTGTGCCTACAGAAAGGGAGCCCGACGCTGGGCGTGGCGTCAATAAGTCCACTAGATTTCTTCTTGTGCGTATCTTTCCTTGTATTATTCGTAGTATTCTGCTCTGTTATTTCCCTCTCGCTGCTTTCGTAACTCACTTAATATATTTTTTATCAGCTCGGCAATATCTCGAGACAACTCGGACATGAGGCTCTGAGATCCTCAATTGTTGGGTCGTTGACTTTCCATCCTGAAAGTTCTCAGAGCGTTCCCGTTTTAGAGCCTCTTTCCAAAACTAGTCGACTCACCGAAGATTGTATCAAAGGGTTTTTTTTTCGTCGCCAGCAAACGGATGGTGTCGTGATACTGGCTTTTTTTGATGTACGTCACGCAGAAATTGCCAAACAAATCATCAGCGATCCGTCGAATAATCTTCCACTTCAATGCGTTGGCGACGAACTAGCGGAGAATAGCGGTAGGGCTTGGATTACGTGTCGATTCGTTAGTGCCGAAGAGCTGGAAGAGGTGGAAAGCGAGCCTTGTCAATGCTTCACGTTTACTCATAAATATGATGCAGATCACAGGAAAGTCTACTTTCTTAGCGTCTATGAATGCATCATTCTACTTAAGGGTGGAAAACAAAAATGTGGCTGATGGAGTACAAGAAATAACGTCAAAAGTCACGGAGGACCCTGATACGACTGTTCTTGATGATTCAGGTCTGGAAGCAATCGTGGCGACCAAAAGTGCTGGAGAACTCGTTACTGACAAGCTGGAGAGTTTTTTAAATTCTTTCGGTGCTCTCAGATCTTTCACACCGGCAAACGACATGCTTGCCAAGACATCTGTGAGTGTAATTTCACAATAAGCACTTAGTTTCAACTCTAGCGCTATTGCTCTTCATTCCAGAGTATCAAAATATTCCACCTCGAGTATTGCGATGTTCGCGATGCAGATTTGGCTTATCCCACCTTGGACGGACAAGGTTTCTTTGGCATGAAGCTCAGCGTCTTCGGCCGCGAAGGTTTTCCAGACACAGTAAGCAGCTTGTCGCCCAGAAATCACAAAATGGTTTTGACTCCCGCAAATGTCCCGACACCCCACTCGACTAATGCGACAGTGCACTCTGTCGCGTTCGGCACCAATATCGGGACTCCAGGCCAATACTCCAATACTCGAGACAGATACCAGCACATCGAAGGAAACCAGCCGCATTTACCGATTTTTACCAGTAACCGGAATGCTCTTGTGGACAGCAACTGCGAATCCACCGCCCCATCTCCTACTTACTTTTATACTTCGAACGCAGTAGAACATCCAGATTTCTTAAACTCGGCGTATTGTCAACCAGAACAAAATAATCCAGAGGAATTCTCATACATAAATAGCTACAACTATCCCATAGAGAGCGGACCAGACTGGACCGCCGATCATAATCGCACCCCCAGGTTCTATCATCGCGACTGTTACTACTGCCCTTCAAGCGCTAATACAAGCACCACCTTTTACGAGTATCATGGCTCCTGCCCAACCGCTTCCCCGTACTGCTATCAACCGAGTCAAGCATTGCAGCCACCTCAGGCTACGCCGTTTCTGCACCTTCCGGTACAGGCGTATACCCACGAATTCAATAACACGTATCTACGGCCAATGCATCTGACAACAGCACCGGGTATGATCTTCGAACACACAGTTCCTCCAACACTAGCTCCTCTTGCTGGGGAGAATATATCTGTCGATGCTGCCGGCACCCAGCCTAATACCCCGAGCATGCGGTTTCGTACTCCAATAAACTCCATTGGTGGGACGGCTACCTCATACACCACACCGAAATTCCGCGCTTCTTCAAGCGTTCCATCAAATGGGAGCTATTCCAATGTACGGCCTCCACTCTCCTCGAACGCTATACGGGGAACTCGCGTTCATTCTCAAGCGGTTTCCCGAGATTCGCGGAGTCCCGCGGAGCATAACCAACTAAACATCAGCCGGATCGAGGATGGCCAAGATACTCGAACGACCGTAATGATAAAAAACATTCCCAACAAAATGAGCGACAAAGACCTCATTGCGTACATCGGAAAAGTTTGCCCGCGCAAAATAGATTTTCTTTACTTACGTATGGACTTTACAAACGGTGAGTTGTCTCAAAAATGGTCAATATGAGCTAACAAGACTACCTCTATCAGGATGCAATGTAGGATATGCATTTGTTAATTTTATCGCGGTTCAGGATCTCCTTACGTTCGCCAAAGAGAAACTCGGGGAGAAGTGGTCAGTATTCAGCTTGATTAGACTATGGCTTTTCTGATTTGTCGTGATTTTAGGAATATGTTCTCTAGCGAGAAAGTGCTGCAAATGAGTTACGCTACTTATCAGTAAGAAACTGGTCTTCTCAGAGAATGCAGTGATTTATTGAATCTCTGTCGCGTCCATTTAGGGGCAAAGAAGCTCTGGTCGAGAAATTCAAAAATTCCTGCATTATGGATGTGCAAGAGGCCTGGCGACCAAAAATATTTTATTCGGAACCCGGCCCTGAACAGGGTTTGCCGGAGCTTTTCCCAGCGCCAACGCATATCAGAAGAAAAGAAAGAAATGCGTTGAACCGTGGCGCACTGTTTGTTCCTGGTGTACCAACTCAGCATGGTAGCTCTGCGTCTCGTCGACTGGAAGAGACCCACAGACGGGGCGAGCGAGTCCACCCTGAGCCAGTTGCACCGAATTTTGTTTACCCCTCTATTGGGACATCGTATAATCGTCGCGTGTCTAAAAATAATTGATAGCTGTTGTAATAAACTGGTTGTGGGGGTGTCACATGAATGACCGCAGCCGGCCGATCCGCCGTACCAGGCCCGGACATGAGAAGGAGGCATGGGTTTCCCAGACTTCCCATCCATTCCCATGGACTTTGATAAGTTTATTACAACAGAATCTCTTTCTCTTTCTGGCATGTGTTCTCTATTCAAGGTGCTTTCCATCATATTCTTTTTATTTCACATTCAAACCAATTCAGTTTGACTTGACCAGTATATCTCATGCAGGCTATTTTTACACCTGATGACTGTAACTTCTAGGTGATTGATTGGACCAGGTGGGTGAGCCTTATATATAGACCTTCTGGGACGCTTGACGTACACGGGGTTCCGTCTACCTTGCTGTCGGCACTACTGCTACACCTCACCTTTTCTTTGCCCTCATGGACGACGTTCCAAGCACCCTTTCTCAGGTCAAGATTGCCGAGTATTGTGTTAAGCTCGCAGTAACGAAACACAATGACCGTTATGAAAGCATATTTTTAAAAGCTGTGATTTGCCCTCCATCGTACGAGATGACATTGCACTCAATGTGATCAGTTCTCTGCAGGCGTAATGCTGTCGTTCGGTGGCCTCGTCTCACAAATCATATCGGGCGGGGCTGTTGCATTGACGCAATCAGATCCTGGAATTGTCAAGATCATTGGAGGAATGGTGTTTCCTGTGGGATTGATCATGTAAGAACGTGCGATCTAGCTACGCTGTTATGTCTTCATTCAGACGCGCATAGGATCGTTCTCCAAGGACAAGAGTTATTAACAAGCAATATGATGGTAACTTTTCAAGTTCAAATTTTTGTACACCGATTGACGGAATACATCGGCAGTATTTTCCTATGGCTCTAATGAAAAGGGCGATTCCGTGGTGGAGTCTGCCCCTCAATTGGATTATCGGTATGCTCATTCGTCCGAGCCCTCCTTTAGAGTGTTGTGCTAACGATGGACTAGTATTTTTCGGCAACCTTGTGGGTAGCCTTTTCTTTGCAGCCATATTCGTGCGCTGTAAGCAACCATCCCTGTATAAAATTCAATTACGGACCTCATGACTATATAGACACCGGGGTTGTTGGTACGGAACCATATAGGACCTATATTAGAACGTTCGCAATGTGAGTGTGTCAACACGCGCAACCCCCCACCATCTCATCCAGCTTTTAGGCATAAAGCTGCCGATCCCGAGTGGCATCAAATATTTTTGCGTGGAGTTGCTTGCAACTGGCTCGTCTCCGTTGCTGTCTGGGTGCGTAATTTACCTGCCCATTGCCTCTTGTTCTAATGGAGGTCGGGTAGCAAGCAGCGGGCGCGAGGGAAACTATCTCCAAGGTAAGAGCTTTTGGAAAGGCCATCATGCTGACATTGATGCGTTCAAGGTACTTGCAATATGGATTCCAATCTGGGTTAGTCTTATGATAGCGTTCTTCCTCGCTTTGACGCCGGCTAAGCTATTTTAGGTTTTTGTAGCGTGTGGGTTCGACCACGGTATGTCCTAAGTGGCTGCATCTGGATACCGGATCATCGGTGCTAAAGTGGTGACCCGCAGTCATCGCAAATATGTATTCTGTCCCACTTGGCATAATGTACGGCGCATCTGTATGTTGCTTTGTTGTGTTTTGCTGTCGCGCCACTGCAATTTGTATCCTCAGCTCTCCGTTAACGAGTACATCCGCAAGTGAGTCTTTTCCATCTGGTATAAGAGCTCGCCTGGAACTTTGTCTAGATCGTTGATTGCGTCTTTGATCGGTAACATCGTCGGTGCCCTTTTTGTCGCTCTGCCTGCGACATACTATTACCTTTGGGACTGGCATATGGGCGGGCTGCGGGCTGCGGAAGACGGGGATTTTTCACACGACAAGACACCAAAGAGTGAAGAGAGCAAGAAAGGCATGTTTATGAGAGGCTAGGCATGACTCAGGAGAGACCAATCTATCATTGTATTCTATCGGCAGCCACTTAGTAGCCCTTCAATCAACCTCTTTTTTTTTAATACCCAAAATTCTGGAACGCTACTTAAGGTGGAAACGACAAAATCCTTTCCGTGGGGGAGGAAAAGACACGCTACAAAAATTACTGCTAGAGTATCTTCACCCAGCGAGCGATCGCATGCAAGGTACTTGTCCTTTCTGGCTCGATGAATTCAAGAGCTACATAATCATGGCAGGCATCTTGCTCGAGATGGAAGGTAACTTTATCACCCAAGTCTTTCATCATTCTATCCTTAAGGGTCGTGATTTCATCGTACAATAACTCCGCACCGCCGGCAGCGATGAACGTACGAGGAAAGCCTTTAAAATGGATATCCATGAGGGGGTCCAGAGAAGAAGGGGAAATGTACGGATTCTGCATGGCACCACTGAAGCCGTGTGGCCCTAGGTACGAGATTCTCGCGTAGTTCATACTACTATCTTCGAGGTCGAATATGTCTGAGCTGAGAAATTGGCGGCTTGACCCAGTAGGTGTAAGATGTGATGGTCCGAGGTCGCACCATGGAGAGAGAAGGATGATACCAGCAGGTGGCGCAGGTAGAGCAGAGCTCAGAGAGCCGTATTCGTCTAGATAACGTGTGAGCGCGAGAACAAGGTTTCCACCCGCCGAATCTCCAACGAGGATGATGTCGGATGCTGCAAACCCAACAACTTCGATAAGGTAGCTGTAGCCTGCAAGGGCATCTAAAACTGCCGCTGGGAAGCAATTGGCAACATCGTATGGCTTTGACGACGAGAGGCGATACTCTAGAGCAAGAGTTCGTTGAATGGACGTATGTTGCATAATACCAGAAGGAATAGTAGTTGTAATTGTTGAGGGGTGGGCTGAGAGACGGATGTATGCCCCTCCATGAAAAAAGAGCAGGACTTTTTCGCCTGGCTTCGGGGGCGTACCGACTTCAATTTTGGAATCTTTCTTATGAATCCAGTATCCCGGGATACGGGTGGGCTTGACTGAGGCAGCGTTCATCCATATTTCCAATTTTCCCTGTACGAGCTCAGGGACAGGTTCTACCCATACGCCGTTCACGTCGTGACCTGGGGCGATGGCCAGATGATTAGGAGGCGATGATATCGCGCCAGTCCTATTGATCATTATACCTAGGTCAGAGGAGTAGTTACTGGTCAAAGATCTGTATCCCACCTATTCTGTATGGATGAGAAGGTACGAACAATGTCTAATAGTACAACTCGTTTCAGTGACCAAGATTTTCTTGGCCGCCATGACCTGAAGGGAACTTTTTATGGCCAGAATAAAAGCGGGAAACGGAGGAATGCTTACCGTGGAAGGGAGATTAAGATACGAAAAGGTATACGAATAAGCACAGTCGCCACAATTTCACATAGGAGATATATTCCTTTGATAGGTTGACGGCGCAGAGGGAATGTCATGGGGCTGAGATATGGATGTTACTGCAATACGAAAAGATTTGAACACTGGCTTTTGTCGCTCTTGCTGCTTATATGGCCGTGTTAATTTATTATTACATCAATGATCGGCCGGATCGTGCGACTATCGCGCGCCACTTGCAAAATGACGATTACCGAAGGTTCGTACACATAAAGCTCTAGCCACTCTGACTTTCCTGTTACGATTACAGTGTTTGAGTTTGAAGCTCAAATGAGAGAATGGTTTGGAAAGTCCTGGCAAAAACGGCCACATTCGGAACATGTTGTGTAACTAGAAAAATAGCGCACCGATGAACGCCGTAGCTTGCTCTTCTTCGAAAATTTCCTTTGCTAGAGTCGTTGCATCTGGTAAATCGTAGGGTAGCAGTACAGTGGTGAAACAGTGTGAAGTGCGGCTAGATAATTCTGTGTTTCCGAGTCGGTAAGACAATTAGACACAAGCACCTAAGGCTCTTGTACGTAGAGTATCATTTATTCTTAATAAGGCATCGCTGGTATCACGTCGTGGTTGCTAATTGCTAGAATTACAGTAGTACTGTAAGTAAAGTACATCCGGAGTACGATCTTACACCTAACACTGACCAACAGTCTGCTCCAATCTAAAACGCCGAACCGTTTATATCCAATTTGCAATCGTCATAAACGTATTAGTCCTCTCTGGTTCGTGCCACTTGAAGAGCAAGAAATCATGGCACGCATCCTTTTCCTCATGATACGTAACGTTTTCACCCAGATCTCGGATCATTTTTTCTTTGAGTGTGACGATTTGGTCATGTAATACCTCTGCGCCACCAGCGATGATTAATGTTCGGGGAAACCCCTTGAAGTCAATCGCCATTAGTGGATCTAGAGAGGCGGGAGAAATATATGGATTATCCACAGCAGCATCGAGGCCAAAAGGACCAAGAAAAGAGTCTTTGGAATATTTAATACTGCTCGATTCAGGGCTGAGATAGTCAGACTTGACAAACTGATGACTCGATTTTGTTGGCCCCTCATGAGAGGCGCTAAGGTCGCACCATGGAGAAAGCAAGATAATTCCGTCGGGGGGTGCAGGTAAGGCGATATTGGAATCGCTGGTCATGCCGTATTCAATCAAGTAACGTGTAAGGGCGAGAGCAAGATTTCCACCAGCGGAGTCACCAGTGATGATGACATTGGATGCTGCAAAGCCGACGACTTTGGTTAGATAGTTGTAACCGGCAAGTGCGTCTAGGAGAGCCGATGGGAAGGGGTGTGCAATTTCGTATGGCTTGGATGAAGAAAGGCGATATTCAAGTGAGAAGGATCGGAGTATGGATTCTGTATTTTCCATGATACCACGAGGTATGGCTGCCGTGACATCGGAGGGATGGGCTGAGAGCCTAATGTAGGCTCCGCCATGTAGATGATAGAGGACTTTCTCGCCTGGCTTTGGGCCGGCGCCGGCTTGTATCTTAAAACCTTTCTTGTGCATCCAATAACCCGGAATACGCGCCGGCTTGACGGAAGCGGTGATCATCCATTTCTCCAATTTGCCTTTTACGAGCTCCGGGACGGGTTCCACCCAGACGCCATTGACCCCGGCACCCGGAGTAATGGCCAGATGGTTGGGAAGAGTTATTAGTGGTCCGGCGCTTCCAGACAATTCAATTGATTTATGATTGGTCGGGGTAAGTGAATCTCACACCTTGCTGTCAGATGCAAGACGAGACGAACAATATTTATGTGAACTACTCTTTGGATACTCCAGGATTCCCTTGGGCGCCATGACCTGAGAGTTTGATTAATGTGTGACAGATGAAGGAGCTACAGTAGCAAGATGGTTACTTGGGAACAGAGAGAAGAATCCAAAGAGGGATTCGAACGAGGGTAGCAAAAAGTTGGTAAAGGAGGTAGATGGATTTAAGAGGCTGGTGGCGGTAGGGATAGAGCATGGCTCATCGACTGTAGAGATGAGAATGCAGCTGCATAAACAAGTACCGTTATATCTGCCAACCGCGGCGCTTCCTTGATATTCATCTGATTTTGCTCGGGCCGAGCAGACGAAGCATCATTTGCTGGATGTCGTTTATCAGGTGTACAGTACAGTATACGACAATTGTTGTTGTCACGTCAATCGGAAAGACATGCTGGTTCGAATTTTGTTATCATATAGCTAGAATTGTGTTTTCCACGTCAGCTAATAGTGCCTTAAATCTGCAGCCACGGTGCGGAGGTTGTTTCTCAGGCGATGCAATCAGAGAAGTATTGACGTGCAAAGTTGTGCGTTGATAAGATCCACTTACGTAATGATTCACCTTTCCATTGAGCCAAATTTATTCCCACATTGTTGTCAATGGGAAAACTTGACTTCAAGACCGCAGTCGCTCAGGAAGAAGCCTACCTGCGTCTTTTATACCCTACAGCTGATGATATCCCAGGTTGTATCAATTTATTGGACACATACCTGTCATGCAATGGTATAACATACTTCCCCTGCCTTTATTTCTTTCACTCACCTTCTTGTCTGGTTCAAGCCATCCGCAGTCAAATCAAATCAATTTACAGATACGGTGCAAGGCCTGCGTGCACGTCAAAGTTTGAGGACTTCAAATTCTGCCTGAGTCTCAAATCTTTGCATCCTGAAGAACGACGGGATTTGTGGATTGCCCGGCGTGCGGAGTGGTGGGCATACAGGCGAATTGCAAAAAGTAGTGAAGACGTTTGGGAACTGCGAACGTAAGCGAGACCAGCATCGTATTGGGCGGCAGTGGTCATTAAAATTAATTTGATTCTATAGGGAGCACTTGCAGGATTTTCCAAGGCCCATTCCTTGGTCCAAGCCACCCGTTGATTGAACGATAGATTAGTCTTTCGAGTAGAGTGCTTTGATTTAGAGTAATGTATAGTGTGTACATAAAGCTGTTGACTTGGGATGTATAAAGATCCTTGGGAAAAACGCGCTTTCAAACTCAGCTCGGGATGGACGCGTCGCGTCCACTCGCTAATTAATTGTCATAACTTCTTCTTTCCCCTCTTCCACCACCATGGTTTGTTTGCTTCTCATTTGCTTATGCGTTTTTATCTGACAGTTTTTTCGATATCAAGTCTAATGCCCAACGCGGTGCGAAGCGTCAAAGACCTACTTCGACAACTGCTCCTGGTTCCTCGCCGCCAGCGCGACCTGGTATAAGACGCCAGAGCTCTGATTCATCTTTACCCCCTTCTTCCCCACCGGCTCCATTCTCGGATACCGATGATAGCTTAGATGATCGTGATGGGTTACAAGATGTCAGTGATGACAACGGCGAAGAGGAAGAAGAGGAGGGAGAGGACTTATTTGGCAACAACCTTGAAGCGTGCATACATCTCATGCTTATTGGATTGAAATCGACATCCTAACTCATTTTTACAGAGACTACGCTGTAAATGAACTCCTCGATACATATTCAGATACTGGCATCGATGATGAAGCTGTGGCCGATCTAACGCCTGAAGCTCGTCGAGCTGCGGAGTTGCGAATGGCGCGTCGGGATCGGGAAGAACGACGAGGGAAACGTGGTTCACGCGCCGCCCGTCGTAGTCGTGCTCCTGCTTTTCTCGGAAGCGACGATGACATGGACGACGACGACGGCTTAGACGATGGCCTGGGAATCTCTCGTATGAAGCAGAGAACTCGACGAGCGTATGACGAGCGACGCGACCTCGACGATATGGATGGTGTAGAAGATGTTAGTCCTTTTGAATAAATATATCAGCCCCGAAGGCTAAAAACATGAGCAGGAACTTCCTTTGGAACAACTTGGTGACATCAAAGCCGAGTCCATCGTGGAATGGGTCGCCAATGATCGTGTACGGCGTTCCATTGTTAGGCATTTCCGCCATTTCCTTATGACCTATGTCGACGAGCACGGAGCTTCCGTCTATGGTCAACGTATCCGTAACCTCGGAGAAAGTCAGTCAGATTCGTGCAACTATAGCGACCGCATTCTCTCACCGTTCTTCCCAACTAGCTAACTCTGAATCTCTTGAAGTATCCTATCTTCACTTGGCAATTTCGAAACCTATATTGGCGTACTTTCTTACCAACTCTCCGACCGTAATGCTTGAGATTTTTGATGATGTTGCGCTCAGCGCTATTCTTGTTTACTACCCATCATACAAGCGTATACACTCTGAGGTTCATGTCCGCATTGCTGATCTTCCTTTGAGCTTATCCTTGCGGGACTTGCGGCGCGCCAATCTCAACAATCTCGTTCGTGTTTCGGGTGTTGTCACGCGTAGGACCGGTGTTTTCCCCCAATTGAAGTATGTCAAATTTGACTGCCGGAAATGCGGAGCTGTCCTGGGGCCGTTCTATCAAGATGCGACTAGGGAAGTCAAAGTCAGTTATTGCGCCAATTGCGAGAGTAAAGGCCCGTTTCCTGTAAATTCCGAGCAGGTATTTTTATTGTGCCGCGGTGCTGAACATCTAATAATTAGGCAAATAGACGGTATATCGTAATTACCAAAAGATGACGTTGCAAGAGTCTCCAGGCTCTGTTCCTGCAGGCAGACTTCCAAGGCACCGTGAAGTCGTCCTTCTTTGGGACCTTATTGACAGCGCAAAACCAGGGGAGGAAGTTGTATGTGTCATGAATTTGTACCATGCTCTTTTCCCGACTCTTCCTACAGGAGATCACCGGCGTCTATCGCAATAACTTCGATGCGTCTTTGAACTCCAAGAATGGATTCCCAGTCTTCTCGACGATTATCGAGGCTAACCATATTAACAAGAAGGAGGACTTGTTTTCTGCCTTCCGGCTCACTGAAGAAGACGAGAAAGAAATGCGCGCTCTTGCTCGTGATGAGCGCATCCGGAAGAGAATCATCAAGTCTATCGCGCCCTCTATATATGGCCATGAAGACATCAAAACAGCCATAGCACTTTCGCTCTTTGGCGGTGTCCCAAAGGACATCAACCACAAACATCGCATTCGTGGCGACATCAATGTTCTTCTTTTGGGAGATCCTGGGACTGCTAAATCGCAATTCTTAAAGTACGTCGAGAAGACCGCCCACCGTTCCGTATTCGCAACAGGCCAAGGTGCGTCCGCCGTTGGCCTTACTGCCAGCGTACGCAAGGACCCGATCACGCGTGAATGGACCCTCGAGGGCGGTGCCTTGGTTCTTGCAGACAAAGGCATCTGTCTCATCGACGAGTTCGACAAAATGAACGATGCAGATCGTACGTCTATTCATGAAGCAATGGAACAGCAATCTATTTCCATCTCAAAGGCGGGCATTGTAACCACGTTGCAAGCACGCTGTGCCATTGTCGCTGCGGCCAACCCTATTCGTGGGCGTTATAACCCCACAATCCCGTTCCAGCAGAACGTCGAGCTGACAGAGCCGATCCTTTCGCGATTTGATGTATTATGCGTAGTGAAAGACACGGTAGACCCTGTTATGGATGAGTTACTTGCGCGTTTCGTCGTTGGGAGCCATCTGCGTAGCCACCCTAAATTTGATAAGGAAACTGAGGAGATACATGTAGGAACTTCATTGGATGAGGATGTAAGAGCTCTTTCTTGGTTATTTGTTTTATCTTGTTAATTTTACTCCGCTGCGCCACAGGTCATTCCCCAGGATGTACTCCGCAAATACATTGTATACGCGCGCGAAAAGATCCGACCCAAACTGTACGACCTTGATCAAGAAAAATTATCCCGCCTTTTCGCCGATCTTCGCCGCGAGAGCCTTGCCACCGGTTCATACCCCATTACCATACGTCATTTGGAAAGTATGATTCGCATGGCTGAGGCTAGCGCTAAAATGTCTCTCCGGGAGTATGTTCGTGGTGATGACATCGATCTCGCAATCGAGGTCGCAGTGGGTAGTTTTGTAAATGCTCAGAAGATGAGCATCAAGAAGACTTTACAAAGGGTACGTCATCTCATGTGAAAACAAGACAGATTTTTTATTGTGTCGCTCCAGGGATTCCGCAAGTATCTTACCCAGTCAAAAGATCATGAAGAGTTGCTCGCCTTCTTGCTTGGCAGCGTTATCAAGGACAAGGCGAGATTCCATCAGCTCCAGAAACACGAGCATCCAAACTTGGTAACTGTCAAGCTTTCCGAATTGGAAGAGAGAGTACGTTCTATGAAATGCGTTCTGGAAGCTAGCTCATGTTTTGTCATAGGCGAAGGAACACGATATCTTCGATATTACGCCGTTCTTGCGTTCAAAATTATTTGCCGCTAATGGTTACAGAGTAAGGGATAGTACAATTGAAAAAAGGTTCAGAAGGGACTAGTATTAAATATAAGCGAGCGATTTCGTTCAGATTGTGTGTTTTTTCCGGCGCAGCAGTTGCATAAGATGTCTATTAATTTTATAATGATATTCATCATATTGTTGACTGAATTAACAATGAGATGGGGCTAAAATGTAAGTCAATTAGATGAATGCATCGCGAGATAGCAAGATCAGCTGTCGCCTGAGGAGCCTAAAGAATGTGGTTGCTGCTGTGTTCCAGGGTCGGCGGATTTTGGAACAGATACAGGGTCCTGTCTATGACCTAGCTCATGCTCGGGGTGGGCTTCTTCCGAAATGGGGGTAGCCGGGGAAGGCACGGACTCCCCATCCTCATCATCCATTATCTCTGTGCACAATGTCGATTTTACGCTTTGGCAAGGGACTCTGGATTTGGCTTACCATCACCATATGTTTCAGGGTGTGCTCTAAAACAGTCTTGCATGCCCTTGAACTTTTCGACACAGTTGATACCTTTTGGCTCTTCCTCTGAATATACAAAGCAAGAAAAGGCTTCTCGGAACTCTTGTCCACATGGTCCATAGGCCATACCTCCGAGACATGGGCAATCCCAGTTTATCTCTCCAGTGACTGGGTTAAAGGCGCCGCCTGCAGCATCTTCATTTGGCTGAGACTCCACCTCAACATCAGTAGGAGGTTGCTTGGCTGACTGGTCAGGCAACTCAGTGGGTCGGGAAGTGTTTTTTTGTTCCTCCGGTTCGATGAAGGTCGATGTTTGTGACGTTACGCCTAGTTTTGAGGAAGCAGCTGATTTGTGCACTAAATCATTCACAAAATGTCAAATAACGCATACAAGAGAAATCCAGAGCTTACGAGGAAGCTCTGATTTGCTGTCGAGAGCTATGGAATTGTTATTGTAAGTCAGGCGCCATGTTAAATAAGTTGCAGTGACCAGTGCGGAAACTCCCAGAGTAAGGCGGTAGGGGTGAGAAGGGTTTGTTTGGCGTGCAGAGGAGTGAATGCATCTGCGGAGAGGGAGAGAAAGACGGGAGACCCGGGAGAACATGGTTATGATAGAATGTTAAAAATCGAAATTGTATATCGAGTGCACAGTAAGGCTTGGAATCCAAATAGATACAAATAGATTGACTACCAACGTCTTGTGGCTTCCCGCGCCGTCATGTCGTTCAGGCTCCTGGCGATGACACCAACACATCTCTCCGCCTGTCCCTTGTCCTCTTCTTTAATCCTTCTCAATACTCTTTGAAATCTATCAGGGTGCCATCGCAGCTGCGCGCTCCGAATTCTTTCTTTCGGTGTTTGTTCCTTAGAATGCGCTGGTGATAGTAAAAATGAAGCGATAGCTGCTGGTTTGATATCCTCCTCGGTTACAGCTTTCGACAGGACTGGCCATGGTATTGACGAGAAATTCAACAGCTCTGAGGATTTTGAGAGCTTAATCCAACCAGCTTCGTAATCGTTCCATGCGTCGAGTGCAAGTTTTTCCGCCCTCAGCTGGCTTTGTCTCTCTCTTTTCCTCAGCTCTTCGTACGCTTTGTGTCTCTCTTCTGCCAGCTTTCTCTTTTCTGCTTCCAGCTTGTGTCGTATCCTTGCCTCTATTCTTCGCGTCTCTTCTTCAAAAAGCTTTGCTCTCACCTCCGCCCCGAGCACTCTTTGGCGCGCCGCGTCCTCTTGCCGCATCGACCGCTTCGCATGGATCTCAGCAGAATGCGCTGTATCTTCCCATAACCTGTCTTGGTGACTACGCAATCGTGCTGTGCGCTGGTTTCCCTCCTGCCTTGCCATGAATATCTGCTGTTCCATAATCCATCTCTCGGTCTTCCTGTCACGATCGTCAAATATGGTATCGTGTCGCAATACCCATTCATACGTGCGCGCCATATGTTCCCAGGGTACTTTTTCTTTTTCGCCGTGATATGTAGCGGAGCGGTTATGCATCGGACGTCTAGTAGTTTGCGACGAAAGGTCCATATAAAGACGGTGGACATTGTCTCGTGGATTATGATGACGCGGCTGTACTGAAGTCATGCGTCTGAATAACAGAAACGTTCGTTGTGGGCTTGATTCAAAGGAGGATAATATATATGTTTGACCCTTAGCAGCATGTTGATCCATTGGATCAACGTGTTTATCACGCAGTCCTTTCCTGATCATGATAGACGTACAACACAGGAGGCAGCAGAGCAAGGATAACACGTTTCGCTGATTTGAGTACAAACAAACAATCAGAAGTTGACTAGGGAAATGATAATGCTATGAATAAGTAGTGTATAAACATACACCCAAGCTGCGAGCAAAGTGTCCCATATCATTGCATGTAAGATTTTGATGAACAATGCGGGGTATGTAATAACTGTTATGTGGAAGAGAATCCAGAATCGCTGACAACTTCTGGTTTCGTTGCCGCCTCGAGGCGCACCGAATCTACAATGATGCAAAGCGTTAGCACGGGGATTGAAAGAATAGGGTTCAAGTCCTCAAGAACATACTGAAGTACACGTGTGCTTGGGCTTCACGTGCTGTGAGACGCTCATGGTGATCATACCTTAACAACCTCTCAAGGAGATCTAAAGCGTCGGAGGAAGCATAAAGGTGGTTATCAGATGTAATAAACCGTGACCAAGGTAGCTTGGCGTAACTGAAGTCGGATACCAGAAGGTAAGTTTGGCACAAGTAAAAGAGTGGAACCTCACTTGGTCAATAGATCTTCGAGATCAGTCTCAAAATGTATGCCGTACTTCTTCAAATATAGGTCAAATTGCTCTGTCCCGAGAGTCTTCAAAATCTTGAGCAGCTGATCATCATTGTCAGATCCACGAAAGAAATGTTCCCGACCGAAAATCTGGAAAGATTAAGTCTTGAGGTGTGAGTGTGTGATGCAACTCCACGCACCATAGAAGCGAACATGCATCCAAGACTCCATATATCAAGACTATAGTCATACTGTTTATAACCAACCAGCAGCTCGGGGGCTTTATAATATCTTGATCCTACACGGATATGGTATTCTGTAGCCGGGTGGTAAAATTCCGCCAACCCCCAATCGATCAACCTGAGCTGCGAAGAGTAGGCGTTACATTGCCGCTGTATAAAAGAGCAATGAGCAATGTACCTTGCGGTTCTTGTGATCAACCATCACGTTGCCCGGCTTTACATCTCGATGCATGATGCCGTGTGAGTGCACGAAATCCAGGGCCTAAAGTTTACGTTATTGCGATTCCATCTAGACGTGTAGAAATACACGCCTTCAAAAGTTGAAAGGTATAGTATTTGATGTCGAGCTCTGTTAGGCGCGGGAGCAGGTGTTTCCACTCTATATTGTCGACATATTCCATGATCAAGCTGTGATAGCAGCCGGAGCCTGCGACTGAGTGTCAATAGGTAGCGTAACTAACACTAGAACGACCCACCATCGAGGACAACGTCCAACAGGTCAACCACGTTTGGACCACCAGCTAGATTCCGAAGAACCTTGATCTCGCGCTTGATTTTTTTGGCGGCCACGGGTTTCAAAACTTTGATAACGCATTGTTCGTGGCCAGTCATATCGATACCCTCGAACACCTACATGGTGAGCGTTAAACGGGTAGGCCAAAATTTTGCCATATCTATAGCTGTTACCTCAGAGTATTTCCCCCCGCCAATACGACGAACAATTTCATAGCGGTCAGAGGAGCTCCATGTTATCTGGAAATTATCTATCAAAGCACCAGTTCGAGGTCGGAGGCTAGCGGTGGAAATGAGAGGTACCAACCATAGTCATACCAAGACTCGCCGAGAGTCGAGTTGACGTCGGCATATACACGCGCCATGTACAAAAATAACGGAGATCCTATCTCGTAACGCAGGTATTGAGTGCGACAACAACGTTGAAGGCAATCAGCCCAGCCGACCCATTGACGGAGACTGAGAAAACCGAGGAGACGGTGGTGAAGGAAACATGTGTCACGTCGTCACTCAGTCACACAACCAAACATTCTTTCGACATACAATTGAAAGGGAAAGAAACGGATAGACATGAGGATTACAGAAGAACGGTATTTATTATCTGCAGGGACTAAAACGTGTCGAGAGAAAATGCAAGTATGATCAGCTACGGCCTAGGACCTATCCAAGTTAGCACTATACGTTACAAATGGATAGATTCCCCGTACCAAATCTAAGAGAGCCTATAAACACGAGTCAATGCTAGGATTCGCGGATGTTATCCGTTTGTTCAGAAGGAACAGTTTGTAAATATGCAAGTAATGATGCGATAGTGCTGTTTTGTTCGCAGATTATCTTGAGTTCTTCAGTTGACCATAATGGCCCCTCCGCACCATCTGCTTCTTCATCCTCATCATGTAAACGAAGGGGCTGGCTAAAGTCCAGCTCATTCTTTCCGGCACCGTGCTGGTGATACACCTTGCTACGGGATTTGGAACGGACATGGAGCGATGTGGTTTGGAAGAGATTGGACCCTATCCCGCCACGATCCTGAACAGACCGTGGAACCCCACCAAGGTTCAGAGGATATATATTCGCCCGCTGCGGAGACTTCGGTGTGGCTCTCGGAGGGGTCAGCGATGAACCTATCAAGGTCTCTTGCAAGATCCGAAACGCCACGTTTTCCGCTGCCCGCCTGAATTTGGATGTTCCCAGCTTCGATGCCTCAGCCGCCTTTTCCATTTGCCGCCGGATGTGCGCCGCCCATTGGTGTCGCAAAACGGAATCATCCATGCTAAACATATATCTTCGCTTAAGCCTGTGATGATTTTCAAAGGCTACCTGAAGCGTATGTCTCATGAATGCACGCTCAACAAGCACAGGGCTACTCAAGGGCAAGCCAGTGTACTTTAGCGCATTCATGCCAGTTCGACACATGATGATAGACCTCGAGCCGAGAGAGATTCCTTTGACACGGAATGAAACTTCCGGTGACCTCCCGAAGTTTAAGATAGGTGGATCAAAAATAAGGTCTTGTCCATAAAGTTCGACATTTAAATCGGGGTCCGGATGAGGAATTCGAAGTACTATTGGGTCGGACTCCATTCTCCAAGTTAGACAAGCGGGAATGGCTCGTTTGATGACAATGGGCTCCAGGATAGTCCCAGAGATAGGGCTTTGAGAAAGCCTTTCATGCAGGATGGACTCATAAACATCCCGCAAGAGCCCATCGGGTACCGAGCTTTTCTGGTCATACCGTCTGAAGGCATCGACGAATTCATCGCTTGTGACCTCCCTGTGTGGGTGCTTAGAAGGACCTGATTGCTGCGCGATTCCACCATGTAAAAGATCATTTAGCTGAACAATAGCGCGCACAAAGCGATGGGCGTGGTCCTTGTTGTAATCTACTTTCTTGGCGTTCGCTTCATACCAGCGGCCAGCGAAAGCTTCCAAGAAATACTCAACCGGGTTTTGATGGTGGGAGATTCTGCCAGGGAGATGAATAGAAAGGAGAAAGACCCGTAGAGCCTTGTCAATCCTAAGGCCAGAAAAACCAAATGAGTCCAAATATGCCCTCAAAGTCGTCTTTGTTGTTCTCTTCGCCAAGTATTCTCCTAGGCGAACACGATCTAGCTCCACAGTCTTGAAGAGAAGTTGTCCAACTGCGATAGGATCGTCTCCGCGGTTAGACCTAACATACAACGAGCTGATGGCATCCTCCGGATCCTTGGAGAAGCTGTGTACAAACGACGCAACGAAGCGGTTTCGAGCCTTCACCTCCTTGTGCTCCACCTCTGTTCGCCCATCCGTAAAGCGCATGTGGGTCAACATAACAACGCTTTTAACTATAAATTTCCGACCAATGGGATCTTTATCAACATAGGCCTCCTGGTCCAAGAACACAGGCTTAGCAATGATAAGAATGTCACTGAAAAGGAGGAGGAACCGGTCTTTCAAGGTGTTGTAGTTGACAACTTGGAACACCGGTGTGGCAAGGAGCAGTTTCCGAGGAGGATCATCGATAGATGTCGCCCATATGCGGCTACGCGAGCCCCGAGCCAACTCCTCGTCAATCTTTTCGATGAATAGAGATCCCTGAGGAGGCACAGCGGCAAGGGAATATTGTGAGGATGTTGTGGATGACGATTCCGAAGTAGAATGGGCTGGATAATCACTTAACGAAGATGATGGGTCTGGAGTTGCTGAGGAAAAAGGATCGGGTCGTGACGGAGGAGAGAGCGGTGAGTCGTCAAAGAAGGAAACATTACTATTTTTCTGATCGGAAGGAGGCATGGCCATGGTCATACCCCTCTTTGGCTTCAGCGTCTGCTCAAGATCCATAGGTTCTAGACGAACTGCATCTGTGGCTGCCGGGGTAATTTCTCGACTTTCACCCAGCCTAGCAGCGTGAAGGCTCTCCCCATTCGTGGTTGTAGGCGTATTTCCCGCCTCCTCCCGGTCAGTACTTAGCTGCTCACTTTCTTTCCTCTGTATAGGCGCTGGTACCGGCTGTTGCTTCGTCGAGGGAAGAAGTTGACCCTCTATAACTGGGGTTGACACTGATGAGGAAGGTGCCGAAGCAAATAGTTTCTTGTTTTTGCTGAGCCATTGTTTAACGCCTGACACGGTCATGGGAAGCTTATTATGGGAAGGAGGTCGTGGCGGGGTGTCGAGGTTGAGAGCGGTTGTAGCTATAGCGTTAAACTTTGCGACCAAATGGGTGTCTGATGTCTGGTGGGATAATTTGCGTTCCCGGGAGGGTTCAGCAGCCTGAGACGCGAAAAGATCCGGAATAAAGGACTGGTGATCCTCCTCATTACTATTAGGCTGTAAAATTATGTCGGGGCTTGAAGCAGAAGCTGAAGGTATGCGGTTACGTTGCTCCTCGGATGGTGCTGTCATCCCAAATGGGAAAAGTTTAGCATGCTGATACTTTGACTTGTTAGCCGGCGTCAGAGGTGGTATTGGGGACGGTCCGCCCCTCCCAGCGTGGGGTGACAATGACGATATTGATGCTGACGCTGAAAGCGATTGCATGACAGGCTGCTGAGCGTGCTGTTGACTAGATGTATCGATTTTGTCGGTCTTTGTACTATTGATGCTAGCGCCACTTTCGCGATGGATAGAGTCTGAGCGGTCTCGCCGATCCCGAGTAACAATGCTATTTGTACGAGAACGTCGTCCGCTGCCTGAACCTGCTTTTGAGAAAGTGCTTTTGACCTTTTCCCATGTACTCTGGCCATCGGCAGTTCTCTTGCTGTGAGGGTCAGCATTTCCAGAACGATCGTCCCAGTCTGGGAATTCGCCAAACAACGGGGAACGAGATGCCACAGAAAGTCGCTTAGGGTATGTCGAAGGTGATGTTGACCCATCACTAGTAAGAGCAGAGGACGTAGACTGGGAAGGTACAGCTGCAGAAGGGGCAAGAGATGCACGAGAAGGCGAGGCAATAGGGGACGTTTCGGATTCAACGACCACGCTCTTCGAGGACGGTGAGGCATGAGGCGAAGCATCATCATAGACATGGTTTTCTGGTGGTGGGAACCCATTCGACGAATGTGGAGAGGTAGAAGGCGCCTCATCTTGGTCCAATTCATCATTCTGGCCGTTATCGACTTCATCCTCTTCATCATCATGTACGGGCATACGCACTTCCAATTCGGGTACTTTGCAATTGTTCAGCTATAAGAACCGCAATAAAGAGACAACATACCTGGAGATGCTACCCAGCTAATCTCACGATCTATGCTCTCCGTGAAAGGCGTGCGCGAGCGCGACATGTCAGGTTGATACAAAACCTGTTCTTCGTCATCGTCCCGGGCTAATGGCTCCCTGAGAGGTGTCACATATGGACTTCGGGGGAAGGCGTCGTTGGCAGGTGGTGTTCTTTGTGGCGTCCGTTGACCCATGTATGTGGGCACACTCACACCCGCTATTGGAGAAAATTCCGGTGAGATATTGAAGGAACCATCCGATGCCGGAGGCACCCGTAAACCAGGTATATGGTTATAAGTGGGTAGTCCATGATATGTCCTCTGAGGCAAATATTGCTGTTCCTCCTCATCCTCTTCCACAACAACGCTACGGCGCCTCGCTGGCTCTGACCGCTCGTGTTCTACCAGCGGTCCCTGTTCTTGCACGGGTAATGCCGGTTGAATAGATTCCGAATGCTCCTCCATATCGCGGCCTTGCGAATTTGCGGGGTGAAAAGGAGTGACGCTTTGGCTACGAAGTGGAACATCAGGAAAACCATCAGTTGGTAACGGCGTCGGTGGAACAGTAGGTGTGTTTGGAGTGGTGGACAAGAATTCTGAGTCAGAAACACCTGTGTTTACACTTTGAGAACCGCGACGGGACCTCCTGCGCTTTCGTTTTGGAGTTGGAGATGGTGCAGAGCGCTCTTCTCCGCTCCCTTGTTCTCCATCCATTTCCTTACCGATCCGTCCGCCTAGGCGACTAAGCATGAACTGACGTGCTGCATTGCGCTCTCCTCCAGTGACGGTATTGTTTCGACCCAACTTCGAAAATGGCGGCGGAGTGGGTGAAGAAGATCCCGATGGCTCGTAGGTTTCAGTTCCATTAGTTAGTTTATGCATGGCCATCATTCTTCCAGCTGCATTGCTTCCACCTGCGCTGTTGGAACGAAAGAGACCTCTTTGCCATGCCTCCAATGTGGGGAGTAAGACAGGGCTATGTGGTAGCGTGCTACTATTCAATGACTGCTCAAGCTCGGGCGATATTGGTGATCGCAAGAGGCGTGACCGTTGCAATTCAAGGATGTGGGAAGGTACTGGAGAAATTAGAGGTGTAAGGGTGGCCAAGTTGAGCGGCGGAGGTCGCGGGGCTTCGTCCTGTGACGAGTCTCCCGCAGTCTGTGGAGTTGGTGTTGGAGTTTGACCCGCTCTCGGTCTCCCCTTGAGATCCTTTGAGCCTCTTGAACGAGACCGAGACCGAGAACGGCGTTTTGAGCGCGCTGAAGGCACGGGAGAGTGTGTTCCTTCTAGCCCTTCAGCTTCCCCATCTTGTTCCGCCTCGACCTCGACCTCACCCTCTGCTTGAGTCTCGCCCTCTGCTTCGGGCTCAGCCGCACCTCCTGCAACCTCCTCAGGTTGGTGAGAACCATTCGCGTCGTCTTTCGCATCGCTCTCGTTCTGATTCTTCTCCCCATCACTGACTGCTTCTGCATGCATCGGAGGCCGTCTTCCATCTTTCATCCGCGGGAGCGAGGCAGCACGTTTGAGTTTCGCAACCGCCGCCATCCGTTGCTCCGCTCGCGAGGGCAATTGTTCTTGCTCCATACTTGCATAGAAAGCTAGATGTTATTCAACTGTGAGTGCCACATAGGCAGAGAATGAAGGTTGCGGCAGGCCTTTTAGAGTACTTCTGGATACGTTTTTCCAGGTGAGATGGATAGAGATGGATGGAGCTGAAAGCTCTCTGTCAGTCAGCAGAAAGGAAGAAGGTGATGGAGGCCGTTTGAGTCGTTGTGCTCGCCTCACGTGGTCAACATAACATTATTTGCCTCCGTTGTCCGGCTCAGTCCCGAAAATAACATCTTTCCTTCTCCTATCATGCAATAGTTTCACATGCATCGCGTATGGCGTTAGCGTGAAGCGCTCAGCTATGTCAACAACGTGTTCTCATCGTTTGTTCTTCTGCCGCCTGATGGAACGTCGAAGCTACGGTTCAAACTTAATTGACAGCTTCTGAGATACCCAATTACCATCTCTTTTACGAAACTTCCTCACTTGGCAGAAACATACCAGGCCAGCCATCGATAAGACGATCGATTTGCTGAAATCAGTTCTCAGCATCTAAATAGAAGATAAAGTAACGCAAAATAGGGGGTAAAAGAGAACCGCTTTACCACCCACTCCCAAAACCCGCTTCATTAAATCAGGCAAAATTTAGTAGCGTTCTATGCATGTCTTTCGGCTAGTCGGTTCATGGTAGATTGAAAGAATTTTTTCCACGAAACAATGGGGTACACCTTAATTTGCCACACTCACCGAACCCCAAGCTGTCAGGCCTCACCTCGGGATATAGGTCGACGAGGTAGCATCGCCCTGAGAATTTCAGAATGGAATGTGAGTCTGCATGTTACCCTTACCTCACCCATAATATAACACGATTCGTGTTCAGGAACCAACACATGTTCTATGCCCTACCTTCATACACAAATAGCATGTTGTGTGGGCTGTTAACGTTTGTGAATGTGAAAGCGTGATCTGATGACCTTGCGATTCTGTTTTCGAAAACCCCATCTCGCGTAGATGCTAGCTGGTGCACAGTCCAACCGTTAGAATTGGCGTGGTAAACAGTCGACTCGGAAGATCTTAGGCGACAAATTCACCAGGCCAGATTAACTCAACAGCCATGTAACACGTGTGGTAATTATCAGGTTTGATGTATGAAGTTTGAGGGCCATAAACAATTTGTGTAGTTGATCATTGTAAGTTTCGTCTCTCATACCTCTGTACAACTATCCGATGACATTGGAACTTTTGCAGCCGTTAGCAAACTACTTCCGTGGTAAATCATGAATAAACCCAACGCCACAAAACTCCTCGTCTCCTGAATGTGCGACTTGAAAATATTTCTCAATGTTAGCTGTCCGTGGTGGCGGCGAGTCTTCACGAGAAAAGCTTCGATTGTCTTTTGAATTGCCTCCATAGCCTCTTGCTTCGAGATGTCATAGAACCTTTCGCCCCGCTAAACGCACTCGAGTACACGTGGCAAGCCTGCAGCCCATTTAATGAATGCGACATCTAATGCAATCACCCACCAGCGTCAGTACATTTGGTAACGCTCCTATTCAAACGCCATTTTGTGCTAACCGCTCCCTTTTAGTGAATTCGACAAGGTTCAGGGAACATCAAAAGACTACTGTATCGGGATCATGCACTAACAAGTCCTGTCCAGCTTCCATTTCTGTAGTATGATAAAAGAACGTTCTCGTCTTTGAAATTTGACTTGTGAACCGTATATCCATGACTAAACTTCCAATACGTCATGTGAGAAGAATGAGACAGCTTAGGTTACAATTTACCATCGCGGAGTATACGGTTTTCCAACCCACGCCATCCGATTCGTCATGGGTGGTTCGAGTTAAGATGTCTTCAAAGAATAATAATGTCACCGACCGTGTCTCATCGAGCTTGCACGTTGAACTATGACTTCACAAAATACTCATACCAGTACTACCTTAGGCTATTACAGTTGGACTGATACCCTCAAAGGGGTATACTACGGGCCAGGATCAGTCAACGTGGCCCTTGCTAAGCTTCTAGCGACGCTGGGAATCAATAGAGCGCTCGTAGTTACGGGACGAAGTTTGTACAACAAGGTAAAGTATAGACAGTCATTACCCGAGGAAATTGACGCGGCCATAGACAGATGTTGTGAAGAAGATTGAAACCATACTCAAGGAACAAGGTGCCTACGGTACCACATTTTATGATATTGGCCAACATTCACCAATTGCCGGGATACGGCATGGTATCGAGACCTTCAAGCAGCATCAGTGTGATGGCATTGTCGCTGTTGGGGGTGGCTCCCCAATCGATGCTTCCAAAGCTATGATCTACAACATGCAGGAGAGTGGCAGCTCAGCACTCTACCAGATAGCTATACCCACCACTCTGAGCGCTGCAGAATACAGTGTCGGTGTTTCGGCGGCCGGATTGAATTTTACTTATAAGACTGTATTTAGATAGGCGCAGGTTACACGGACGAGAATGGCAACAAAGTCGCTGTGAGCTCGCAAACCTTGGCTCCGGCGGGTATCATCCTGGATGCAGAGCTAACCTTGTCTACTCCAGAACGTCTCTGGTTAGTACCCTCACCCATGTCATCTCTCTTGAAATATCGACTTTTTTTTTGAGGTTGTCAACTGGTATTCGTGCCCTCGATCACGCAGTCGGTAATTTAGATGACCTTTCTTTGTCCGTTATGGCCTGAAACCTCACGCCTCACACAGAAACATTGTACAGGCCTTTCACCCCGATACCCGTCAAGGCGCTTTGCTACACTGCCCTAGCCGATCTTTTTACCTATTTGCCCCTCTCAAAAGCAAATCCCAAGGCACTCGACATTCGACAGAAACTTCAAATTGCTTCCTGGATGAGTTTATGGCCTCACAAGCGAGAAAAATACAGGTACGCGTGGTGTATGGGCTTACTTCGATACTCATTGATTCTTTCACAGCGCATTGGGCCTGTCTCATTCGCTTGGACATAAGCTGGGAGCTACGTATAGCATTCCCCATGGCATCACTTCCGTGAGTCTATGATATCTACTATGTCGCAGATGTTGAACAAGGTAAAGTGCCTCACCTTAGCACCGACGGTCACTCTGATGGCGGAAGTCGCGTCACAGGAAGATAAAGAATGCCTTGCCAAAGCTTTGACCTACTTGCAACAGCCATCCACAGGATCACTTCAAGGAGATATACATCTACTGTCTTCACTCATTCAAACGTAAGGCGCTGATTCGACTCTTGACCGCATATGTAACGGAATTGCGACATGCTAGCCTCGTGAACGAGCTTGATCTGCATTCTACTCTCGCAGAGTATCGCGTCCCTCAAGAGGACCTTCCGAAAATTGCAGCTGGTGGTTTAGGTAGTCAAGATCATCCGAATCATGCACGCGTTGTTGAGATGCTGAAAGGCCTATAAAACCGACTAGCCGAACCAGTGATAGTAATAATGGATTGCACGATGCTCTGGGCTGCGTTCCAGGCAATTAAACACGTACAATTATTTGATATATGTAAACTGCGTCAGAGCTGGAGCATCTCTACTCTTTGTAAAGGGCGTGTGATCGAATTACCAACGCTTTCACAAAATTACCCCAGAATGAGCCGATCGCAGCTATGGCACATCTGTAGGGTACATGCTAACTCAAATGCCTTGTCGCCAGGGTCGCTACCTTCGATCATTATCAAGCCGACACGTCTTCTTTTCGTTCAAACGTGGCATAGTCAGCAAACCAAATTGTCCCTGGGAAATACTAACGTGTCGCGAATACAAAGATCCAGTACATTTCGCCCCTCGACCAGAAATTCATCTCAACCTACTTCATTCATGTCACAGCGGCGTGCGTACTCTACAAATGAACCGAGCAACAACAAAGCAGCGTCTGCGGGTAAGGAGAAAGCCCGGGAAAGATCCGCTATGCAGGATGACAACTCGCATGACCAAACGCACTCACTGCCGCATTCCCAGAGGTTGTTTGGACATTCTCATGCGAATGGAGAAGAACATAGTCATACTCATGGCACGGAACGAATCATTGCAGCATTAGAAGGTCAAGGTACATAACTTGCACGCATACCGTGTTGCCTGTCTCACTTACTGGTCGTGCAGGGGATAGAGGAAGCAGGATAACTCTCGTTGGCTTAGTCTCCAACGTTGGTTTGACCGCAGCAAAAGGAGTAGCTGGTTGGTATATGCACTCTGCGTCGCTGCTTGCAGACGCGGGACATTCATTGAGCGGTACGCGTCACAATATACTTTTTCATACTTCAAAAATCTTACAGTCCAAGCGAAGATCTTCTAGGCGACTTTGTTACCCTCTTCTGTTGGCGTCTCTCGCGAAAACCACCTTCAGAAAAATACCCTTATGGCTTAGCAAAGATCGAAACTGTTGGCACATCAATAATATCCATATTACTTGTTGGCGGTGCTCTCGGAATTGGCTTTCATTCATACAATTTGCTCATAACGGCTCTAAGCCACTCCGCGTCCACACTTACGCCTGGTCCTCTGCAGGAATCTCTGTTGACGATCACGTCAGTTGCCCCCACACCCAACATAGGACATAGTCACCTACATGCGGTTGACCCGAATGCCGCCTGGTTCGCCGCAATCAGCGTTCTCGCAAAGGAATGGCTGTACAGGGCGACTAAAGTAGTTGCGGACGAGGAGAAGAGTCCCGTGCTACTAGCTAACGCAATACATCATAGAAGTGATGCATATTCGAGCCTTGTCGCTTTCTTCGCTATTCTCGGTACATGGTTTTTCCCCGCGTTTCCTTTGGACCCTATAGGGGGTTAGCCAGTCTCAACCATGTCGCTCGCCTATGTAAACTGATACACGCTTGCCACCAGGTCTTTTGGTATCGTTTGTCATCCTCCGTCAGGGATTCAGTCTACTTGGTGGAGCATGGGCTGATTTAACGGATGCAAGTGTCTCACCCAAGACCCGACGTTCCATAGAACGGGCACTGAAGCCTCTGCTACTGTCAGCCGATCCTGGCTCACAACTCCTGGAGATTCGTGACCTAAGAGCGCGGCGTTCGGGGTCTTTGTTATTCGTCGACCTGACTGCCACAGTGTCTGGCACATTAACGGTGTATGACACTTCCAAGCTCTATCAAAACATTTCGCGGACTTTGAAGGATGCAAAGAGAGAAATCTCTGAAGTCGCTGTCAAATTCGAGCCCCCAAATCAATAGCCTTGCACAACGATATCTCTTACATTTGTGTACTTTTTTTATGCTTAAATTGCCCTCTGTACGATATTTCACACATCAGCTAGTTATAGATCGGGTATATATGACTCGAAGCAAATAGCTTGTTTGCATTGGGCTTGCTACTTCACAAAGTCCAAGGCTCTAACTTGTTTTGGAACTACTTCGTCTCGCTCACAGCCCAGGATAAATGGCTTACAATACATAATAGACTCTAAATATTGAAGATAATGATGCTGTACTATGCAAATAAAGATACGACGGCGGACTGTATTTTCCCATCCCGGATAGCCTATGCGCCACAACCAGAGATTAGTCTGAATTACAGAAGAGTAGCGGGAAGGTAAAAGCGAACCTCATGAATGCGGGATATATTTTGCCCGATTGAAACGTCGTCGACACCAAGGCCGTTCACAAAACGCGCGTAGTTTTCCGAGCCGTGCATACGTATGCCAAGGTTGACCCGGATGAATTCATAAATCGGCCGTGTACCCCCCAAGTGAGGCGCAGCGGGGGCAACGCCACGCTCACCAGAAAGGTAATCGCGCCTGAGCTGATCAAGAAGGTTTGCAGCACGAGAGGCCACTTGAGATCTGAACTGTGAAATTGTAGAAATCGCGGTGGAAACAAATGACGCGTGCGCAAACTCAGGTCCGGTGAAGAAATCGACAAAGATAGAGGAAGCGGTAGCAGCCACAGCTTCCATTCTATCAACGCTATCCATGTTAGCTGTCTTGTCTAATGTGACGGTCATGATAGCCAGGAGCTTATTTGCAAGAACAGACTTCTGAGATGCTGAGAGGTATTCCCCGAAGCCAGACGTAAGCTCGTCGTTAACAATCGTTGCGAGTCCTGTGGCAAATTCGCGCTGGAGGGCTCGTATGTCCAGAGCTAGAATCCATAGTCAGCACAAAGTGTCGGATGTTATGGTTAAGGTGCTGCAAACCTTGACACAAGTTGTATAGATAGGAAGCAGTAAGCATTGTAAGCACTTCTATTGAATTTATCGTGGCACGAGCGGAAATAAGTGCCAGAGAGCTGTAATTGAATAAGCACGAGGTTTTGTTCTGTGACTTAAAGACGGCGGGCTTACTTTACAGCTTGATTATGCATTTCCGCTGACTGGACATGCGTCGAAACGGGGTTCGCCAGATGACCAAGTTCGGCAACATAGGCAGCTGTCGCGATATCTATTCCTTTCGTGTGATAATTCAAAGATGGATCAGTGGCAGCTAGTGACGGTGGGAGGCCGTTATTCATAGCGGGGTTGACGAGTTCTGTACTTTGAGCGAACAGCAATTTTCCAATATGGTGCAGAGCAACCCGCGTCTTTTCCATGGCATTAGTGACAGCCATCGCCTGAAAGTTACCACCGTGGTGCACGTCCCCGGTCTCGCCATCAATCAGGGGATTGTCGGTAGCTGCACAGGTATTAGAAAGAGAGTCAAAGCCTGAAGTTTCAGAATACGCCTACTCGAGTTACATTCTTGGGTCACCGATGTCCAGGCTGCGAGAACGTCTTCCAGTTGAGGGCCAAGGAATTGCGGTGAAGTGCGAAGGGGATAGCGATCTTGTCGAAGAGAATACTGGTCATCATGAATGCCAACTTCTACTTCATGCTGTTGAGCAAATTTGCTACCAGCTAACAACCTATGTATATTCCGTGCACATTCGATCTGGCCAGGATGCGGCCGAGCGACGGCATGGATGAAGGGATCGTAGTTGCCGCGAGTTCCGAGAAGCGCCTCCGTTCCCATCGCAGTGCAGACCTGCGATAGGAGAGTGAGGTGAACAGCTTCGTTCATCGCAAGGGCCGCTACTGAGGCAGAAAAGGCTGTCCCGTTAAGGATGCCAAGGTGCTCCTTAGAGGCAAGAGAAAGTGGTGTTATGTGATATTCTTTAAGCACTTCGTTAGAAGGAGACATTTTCCGGGCACCGAAGGCGGTGGGCCCATGGAAAACTCGGATGGCCGGATTTGCAACTACAGTGTTATGATAAGCAGCCGAAAAGAATTGCTAGGATCTGCTTACTCAGTGTTCCTGCAACGTAGGAGAGGGGCGAAAGATCTACAGCAAAATTAGTCTCTTATAGCAATTTATATGTCACAAACATACCGCCCGATGCAGAGATACTTCCCCTTAGAGGAACAACGGGAGTAAGGTTCGCGGAGAGTAGCTCGTTGATTTTTTCGATGAGCTCCCACCTAGGAGGAAAGGTAAATGAACGGATAGGTCTTAGGCGATTGGCAGATCAATCTGTACCTCACACCTGAATGTCCGCGAATGAGAGAGTTCATTCTTATGAGCATTGCACCTCTGACCCAAGCTTCTGGCATGCTAAGGGAACTGCTTGGGTCTGATAAAGGCAAAATATCCAGAGGTTGGTCAGAGGACGGGAGAACACCAACATGTTGATGTTGAAGTAGAGCTGTTCCAAGCAGGAGTGGCTGATCCGTACGTGTGTCGGCTATCCAAGGGAGGGACTGAGCTGGATATTAGAAGAAAGGGGATGGTATATTCACCGCTGCCTCCGAAACCAGTGGATAAACCATACACACTAGTACCACTTTCGACTTTGTTAGTAATGACACTTCGACTCTTCTGCAGCGACTCTTTAATATGAGAAGAGTCGTCAAGCATAGTCTCGACACTGTGGCGTGCAGCCGCAGTGACAGCCGCAATAGACAAAGTTTGACCATCAACGACGACGGCTTTACCGTTCCTAGAAACATAGGCAATAAGAGATGGCGGATCTTCGCGATCGACAAGACTGACTTGTATGCTTCTAGGTCCTTGTGCGTTTCCAAGAACTTTATTAAGAGATTGTCATTATGAACGATTGCAGATTTTGCTGTCGGCAGAGCTAGCTGCACCGTTGTTGACTTCATGTCAAGGGGAAGCTTTAGGCTGCCGTTAACAATGTCGAGAGTGACTGGCATTGTGAAACGAGACAAATAGGAGGGGGAATCGAGACCTGGTTTGTTGGAGCTTGCATTGTGTTAAATAAGAGACTGCCGGATTAGATCCGTTCGTGAGATCAGGGACAAGCTCGACACATTTATTCTTTGGTTTTTTTCAACCCATGGTTGACAAGATGTATCTCTGCCGTCATCGCAGTTAAGAATCAATAATTTTTCTGATCTGGTACAGTATTCATTTGGGGAAACTCGGAGCCATGACTACCAAGCTGCTGACTCAGCAGTCTATGAAAGCTCGGCATCTCGACGAGCGTACGCTGTCTCCTCTCGTGTTCGACGCTCAGTCAGTCTTCCTAGCGGGTTTTTCAACTTAGCCTTGCTCTAGTCCATACTCAGGTTTGATTATCAGAGCGACTCTGTGTGACTTTCATCAATCTTTCACTCTCCTAATTGGCCCCAAGATCCTCCCGAAACGTCCACACTTCCCTCTTCTAAGTAGCCCGATGAACCTCCAGGGCGAAGTGACATTGGTGGCTATAGATACCATAACGGCTTTCCTAAATATTTTCTGGGCTATTGTTCGGATGCTATCCCATCATGGACACTTTGTTGGGTAATACCTACCCATTAATCGTGAATTTGCGCACATACGAATCCAGCGGTTGGCCAGCCAAGACGTCACGACCTTCCGGAATAATGTTTTTTTTCCTTCTTTCTCAATGATGCGAGGGAGTGGTCTTCTAGTGGTCTTCGACGCATAATTCTCGTCCTAAATTGACGAGTATCCCTGCCTTTCTTGGAGATACCGCGTCCATCTTATCTATTAGCTGTTTGGTTCCATTCCGTGCTACTTTTATGCTCCGGCCATATGCTCCACGTGCAAAGCAGGCAAATATATCTTTTATACGGAATTCTGAGCCCTATCTCCACCATTAAGGCGGCCGGCATCGCACAATAGTTAGGCGGATATCGTTGAAACTAATACCAATTATCAGCTAGCAACTTAGTACGTTGCTCTTCGACGTTTCAAAAAAGATCTTACTCCAAGAGGCGAACTAGAAAGGACACTACTGCAGACTGATCCTGATCTATATCCAAAGCTGCCTCCATTTGAATTTTGATGTTACCAAAAAGCTTCGTTTGACATTTGTGATAACGATTAGCCGGTGTCTGACGGATCTAGCTTTCCGTCTCCCCTTGGCCCCTTGTGAATTGTTTGTGATCCAGTACACGACGTGTGTCTTGTGTTCTTTTACTCACATTGATACTGATTTACGTCGACAATGCATATGGGCTCAGGGTGATCGAGTAACATTGAATTAATGGTTTTACCATCAGCATTTGTTGCAGGACGTGACAAAAATCATTCCGTTTCACATTGACCAAGATCTATCAATAACACCGTTCATGGAAGATGATCATATTCCAAAGGACGAAGCCAGGGCAAAATGTTCAATAGAAGGAAAATAATATTATTTGTTAATGATCTTCATCTAGCGTTCCTGTTGCTCTGGTCCATACTGCACATGGCCTTCAGTCTACGGTTGATTATTTGACGGTTACGCCTTTTAGCTGAGGCCTTGACATCTGACAAGATGAACCTTGGCTGATTGGAAAGCGTCAATGCAAGATCAACTCATTCTCTCCGAATAACATAGCAAGTTTAACTATCGTAAAGCAGTGTCGTAAGTCTCTAGAGGATGCAGCTAAGTTTCCAAAAAGTTTAACGAAATCAATTAAAGGGATAAGATGTATAAGATGTATGCAGTTCATCGCTTTGGCGGTTGCACCCCTTCCCAATCCCCAAAGTCCTCATCTCTATAAGATTCTGTTTGTCTGGGACCGCTCGTTAAACTAGCGCTCGAAGAGTCTCTTGTAAGGGGCTCGCGAGTATCTTTCCCATGATCGTCGTCAACATCTTCATCCCCATCCTCGCCAGAGCCAATCAATCCAATTCCTTCTTCTCCGCCTCTTGAATCCCAAGTCACATTCCTATTTTTTCCCTTGTTGTTTCCTTTGCTCGTCTCGACAAGGGTGGCGTTCAACCCTTTCGGTTGATGCTGCATCTGAATCGGGTTCTGGTGATGATCGGCATCTGGGTCTTCATCCATGGACGGGTGATCTATTCTGTCATCGTCCGAATCATCACCGACAGTCCATAGCGCTTGTTGTTCTCCTGAGGTGTTGTCATGGCCTCCTTCTACGTCCGTTGGACTTCGTGTCTTGCCGAGGGTCTTTGAGCGTGTAAGGGGTACAGTCTGGCCGCTTATCGGTTCAGGCTTTTTGTGCGTAAGGAGTACGACGCCAGATATCAACACAAGAATGGAGACGAAAACGAGGAAGAGGGTCCAGCTTTGATAGGCATCGACTTCGTCGTTGAATATCAGAGAATCCAGGAAGCTGAAAAATGATACATATCAAAGCTAGCAATGATGTGCTAGTATCACCTACCCCGTGGCAGTATATATACCGTAGAAAACCGGGACCACTAGAGTGGAGTCGTAGATTCGTAACCCTCTGTTCAAACATATTATCTGCAGCACAGCTGTGAAGGAGAGTAACAAGATAGTGAAGATGGGAGCTGCGTGCCCAAACTGATTGCCAGGATTTTGTTTTGAGAGTGAGCCAGAAAGTAGCTTGACCGTCGCTTTCGCAAATACTAAGCAAAGTCCCGCAAGACCGCCTCCACAGCACGCCCATGTGATACCGAGCGTCCAGGTAATTTGTTTGTCATCTTGTGGAGCAGTCCAAACTTCGAGCCAGCTTGTGACCCATAGCATGAGCGATTGCCAGCCATTTCGGACGGCGCGGAATCCGGCGAGAGCAGCGCGCAAACCAAGGTTTGTACGCCTTAACCACATGTTGCCACCATTTCCTAGCGAAAGGCTCGTATCATTGCCCGGTCGTATTCGGCTAGCGACAGGTGTTTCTGCTGAAACGGGAGTAGTACCTAGGTCTCCTCGGGACATAAGGACTCCTTCGAGGCGTTCTGTGAATACAAGGAGCGCGAACAGTACACCCGCCATGCAAAAAAAGAAACTAAGCCAGCCACCGCGTCGCCAGAGGTATGTTATATGGGTTACGTCAGTTTGTGAGGAGAGGCCTGAATTAATGGAGCCGAAAGCAACAATGCCGATGACTCCAAGGACAACGATTATCGTGCCCTAACACGTAGATTAGTAGTAGAAAGTAAGGTGAGTCATATAATTAGGGTGCATACGTAGATGTCAGTGCTGGTGACAGGAGTCCCGACGAGAAAGCGTGCAAAAAGAAAGTTGAAAACGAGGGAGGTAGAGCCGAGTGGTGCCACATATTCTAAATAACAAATGGATTAAGTATGTGAAGGCCGGTTGTTGGTAGTACGGCGTACCTGCTCGCATGTATTCTAGCGCAAGGGTGCTTCCTATTAGTTGGGAGAGTCTTTCAAAATGATGAGTCCCAAAAGGTAAATATCAGGTGAAAAAACAAAAACAAGACGGACATGTATAGTAACATGCCCAGGAGCCAGAGTGGACGCATCCAATCCTTCCTGCGGGCCGACTTTGGAATTGCACTGGTGCGGACATGGTCTAGTTTTGTTAGATTAAGGCCAGCTGCATTTAGTATAGATGCGAGGATAACGATTGCAAGACCGATGATAAAAGAAATGACAGGATTTAGGGGAGGACGGGCTGGAGGGTCGTCAGTGCTGTCCATGTTTAAGTCTATCACGTGAACTGGCAGAGGCTGTTTCATTGACTACCATGCCCACTCTGACTCTCTTACCAAGGCGCGATTGCGACGAAACATTGTATGATTTGATTCTGGTAGTGGTGCTATACTGAATAATATTAATCTATGGCTTTTTATAGTGATAACGACTGCGGCGTTCGTCCTTCCACTTATGCTGTTTCTATCGTCGTAGGTAGGATAATCACAGTAATTACAAAGTATGGCAGCGTCACTTACAGTATATCTCTTGATCCAGCCTTCATCGTTGTCATAGTCCTGACATCTTTTGTTCTGCGCTGGCGCCGGCGTCGAAATCATCTCTCCGCCGCCAATTTACATCAGGATAGACGTTCCCCGCATTCACCGCCTCAGTTCGAGGCTGCTCCGCCGTATGAACCCCCTCCAAATAATAAACCATCTGTACTTTCTGGAAACCGGTCATCTCCAGATCCGGCATCAATTACGCCTTTACAGTATCCACCTCCATCTTACTCACCTAATTAACGCACGGATCTGATATACTTGTATCTGCACCTAATGTATCATAGTTTACGTCTACGTATTACAAGTATGGTTCCTAATTATGTATCCGCCTGACAACTCGCACTTTAGCGGCGTACTCTTGGCTTCGAACCACCATCATGTCTAACCTTCCCCCTGAACTCTTAGAAGTTCTCAATCAGGCTTATTTCCTTCATCTTCTCGCCACAGATCCCGCGAAAGTTGTACCGCCTGGTAAATCCCTACTGTCTGTGATGGTTCGTTCTCTCCCAGATTCCGAGCACTCTGCTTTGCATGCAGAGGTCAAGAAAGTCTTTCACAACGCCTTTTGGGATGAGGTTCCCTTTATCTTACTTTGAACCCTGTGCAATCTTATATCTTTACGTAGGCTCTTCTATCACTGTCTTCCATGTCCCCTGCAGTCCAGCTTTCTCGTCTCAAGTTCTTGTACAGAGATCTGGACGAGGTTTTGGCTCCGCTCTTTCCACCTGACCATCCTCTTCTTCAAACTCTTGCAGCACCCCTTCCACCCACTTCATCACCACTACACTCAACGATCACTCTTCTGAAAGATATCCTTACGGGCCTCCGACAGCGATGCGCTCCAGTCAGAGATCCTGAAATCGATGATCTGCTCGCCAATCTTGCCTCTTCCCCAGAACCTTTTCAGACTGAGATTGTACCAGAAAAACTTTCATCAAGTCCACTTGCTACCCTTATTGTCTCTACTATCAGGTCTATATTAGAGTTGGCTGATACGCTTAAACGTGATCTCACTAACACAGTTCTCGGTGCCATGTCAGAAACACAGCTCGCAAGCGTTGTTAGGCAGCAAGCTTATGCGCGTGAACGAGAGCTGGTTCTGGACGGTAGAATGTGGGGCGGCATGGAAGGTTTCAAAAGTGGTGTGGAGTTTGCAAAGGCAGAATGGACTGCATGGCTTGGAACTCAGCCAGGGGACGCCGGATGGATAACGAGACTACTACGTGCCCTGGCATCGCCTACGCCGGTCACTTGTCGACCCTTCAACAGGGACCCGAATCCCTTGCCACTGCAATTTTTCTTCAGTAGACCGTCCTTGTTTCGAATTCAGAATTACCTTCAAGCTCTTGTGATAGTGGCCTCCCTCAAGGCCCTGGTGAGGCCATTGCCTTCGTCGCAAGATTCTTCTTCAGTTTTATCCCCGTTGGATCTTGTTCCCCGTGTATGGAGCCTCCTTACCACCGACATAGATGCTGAAGATCGGTCTATCCAAGACGTAGGGGTCACATTAGAAGTAGTCGCGAGCCATACAAAACTCGTAAATCTTGCGGACGAAGCTGTTCGTGCACAGAGGACATTTATATCTCTTTCCGAAGCGGAAGAAGTCAAGCTTCGAACTTCGGTGGAGCGAACGCTTCGTCTAGAGGACCCTGTTTTCATATTGCTGCAGGGTAGGCTCATACGAGCTATCGAACGGCAGATCGTGGAGGCTTTAAGGAGTACTGACAGGGATGTTGCATCCAGCGAGTTCAAATTACCGGAGAAGATGAAGACTGGTAGAGGGGTTGTTGGAGTTGGGCAACCTATAATTATAAATGGTGTTGGGAATCGTGGTTACCACAAATCATCGAAGACTCCACTTGTCAAAGGTTTTGAAGATGAAGTTCTTGGAAAGGGTATTGAGGAAGCTGTTGACCAAGTGCTCGCGTGTATCTCATGGGTAGAGAATGTCTGGGGAGATACGATATCTGAACCTTCTGCATCAATGGAATGAACACGATTATCATCGCGTTGATTATAGGGGTATGTTAAATTAATATTATCTAGACGAACAACAAGTCTTTGTACTATAATTTACTTTCCACAACCTGGACAACAGTGCACGACGTCGTGGACGAAAATATCACATTCAGAGCAAAAGTCATTCTTGCAGTCAGGACACCTATAGCGACCCACCGGACTCAATCCCTCACCTAGCTGCATAGTTGTCGTTTGTGAAGGAAAAGGCTTGGAGCACCCGTGACATATGTTTGGAGCTTCGTCTGGTATCTGATTTACTGAGGATCTGTCGCATCTCGAAACATCAAGTCGAGGCTAAGATCGACGTCGTATTCACTTACACGGCGTTATAGACTTTCACGGGGAACAGATGGTGGTAGCTTCGCGCCAGATGCGGTGAACTCACGATCATAAGCCCACATATGTCGCAGTCGGTTGGTACATCGCAAACCTTTGATAAACAGCGTGGGCAGAGAAAACCTTCACTCTTGATTTCGGAATGGCAAACACAAAGACTAGGGGGTGAGGTGTCCGGTAGCCGTGTTGGGAAACCCATCATCATGAGGTCCGCAGTGGGGTTTCCTGTGCGCGCACTCGGAGCATTGGTAGTACGTGTAGTTGAATGCTGAGCGGGAGGGGGGATTAGCTCAAACAGGAGGTCGCGGAAATGCCCCTCATTGAGTGCGACGCCGAACTGACCTGCCTTGGTAACTACGTGTAAACGAACCAAGGTACTCCGAAAATTTAGTAGACGAGACGAACCACCAGTCTTTTCACACAGATCACGACAAATTTTCATCTCGGCTGCAAGTGCTACGACAGATATGCGTATTTTGGCCTTGACACAGGCTTCGAGCGTTTCGTGAATGTTACCGGGGTCGCAAGTCGTCAAGGACCCGAAGATGATGATAATCTCGCGAGAAGAGTGTGTTGGAAGATGACTTGGGTAGATTAATTGAGGATATTCGAAGTTGGTGGTGTAATGCGTACCTCATGCTACTTTTTGCCATTTCTATCGAATTTTGCAAACTGGGTTCCCCGGTTGGTTCCAACTTATGACGTTCGGCTACACATTTAAGTACTTCTTGCGGATTTCCTACAGCCCATTTTGCAACGTATTTGAGATGAGTAAACAAATCAGACGGTCGCTGGCGTCTTACCAGACATATCTCCAATTCTTTCGCCAATGCCAGCTCGCATGCCGACAATACCAATTTGCCCAAGAGGATTCTGGTCAAACCACTCCGCCACAAACTCTCTCGTATACTGTAACATCAAATCGAAACGTGTTGGACGCATATCACGGTCTACCATTGACCCAGAGAGATCTAGGAGTAAAATTAGATGGCGGATAATTGTACGGCGGATAGCTGTCGAGGGCTCAAGTAACCTATATCTCTAACTCTTTGAACAAGTTGTGGGAACAAAAACTGAAGAAACAGACCTCCGTCGTCTACCACGCGCTACCAAGTCGTCTACGGAGCTTTGTAGGCTCCCAGCCTCGTCTTCTTGTACGGTTTCCCAAGAGCGAGTATATGACGCTTCCCATGTATAAGCTTGCTACACATTGACAGATGTTACGCGTTGAGAATGAGGATACGTGGTTCAAAACTGTACGCTATCTTTTGGCTTGCTCTTTCCCTTCGCATCTCGTTTGCGCCCTGTCAACCGACCCTTTCCTTTGCTTCCTTTCCCGACTTCTATATTCTCTTCAATTGAAATGTCAGAATCTGAGTCGACTTGAATAAACTTGTCGTCGTCTCGAACAGCTGGCATGATTGTGGCGGTGCCCACTTTAAGATTCCTTGAAGCTTGGAGCTTAATTTTTAATTTTTTGGAATCGACCTTGGGACGCGCAATCACGTGACTCACATATACTCAGTGATATGGCGCACCACGCGTCCTCAACGCTGTCGACAACCACTGCTGCTAAGCTATGGATAAAGCGCCAGACCTACTCCGCCCTCTTAATCGGCCTAGAAATCAGCTCAGAATTTTGGGCTTATTGGATATACTGATGGAAAAAGGGATCATCAAGAGTATCAGGGACATGCACGGTGACCCGTTCGAAATATATAACGGAGACCTAATTGTGGTGGACGCTAAGGATTCCTGGGTGACTCCCGGTATTGTTGATATACACTCCCACTTAGGAGATGCACCTTCACCTTCCTTGGACGGTGCAGAGGATGATAACTCTGAGAAAGGTACTATTCAACCTTGGTTGCGGAGCTTGGATGGACTGAACACGCATGACGAATCCTACCCACTTACAATCGCCGGCGGAGTGACGACCGCGCTCATCCTTCCTGGTTCTGCCAACGCTATCGGTAACTTTATACAATTAACACACCCTCTAACGCTCTGAAAACATCTTTTCAGGCGGCCAGGCGTTTGTCATAAAGCTGCGGCCTACTGCAGAACGAACGCCTACGTCGATGCTGCTTGAGCCCCCTTTCAACATCAACCGTTCTCTTCCGCATTCTAATTTCCTTCCGAGATGGCGTCACATGAAGTGAGAACCCTGCTACGTATTCTGAATACATCTCATTTATCTATCCCCAAGGCATGCTTGTGGTAAGCGTCCAGCTGTGTTCGTAATCCATATTTAACATTTCCAACCGTTGTATCAGGCGAGAACCCCGGTCAGTCTAAGCTGATTCTTGACATAAACTTACTTATTGGGGACTTGTTTGGTAGCCAATCAATACAAAGACACTAGAATGGACGTTTACTGGAAATTCCGAGAGGCGTGAGTTCAATCTATGGCTCACTAAGTGCGAGTGTTTTCCCAACTCTTATCTTATCAGCTACAAGACAGCAGTTGATATCAAAGAGAAGCAAGATCGGTATTGCTCTTCTGCTTTGTCCGGTAAATGGAAAGGTCTAGGCGAATTCCCTGAAGATCTCCAGTGGGAAGCACTTGTTGATGTCGTTAGAGGGAGGGTCAAGGTACTTTCTGGACATTATATGTATTACTTCGATAACACATGGATATAGGTCAATGTCCACTGTTACGAAGCCGTCGATCTAGACGCTCTGGTTCGAGTACGTTTCTACCCCGGTGAACTGTCGGCCAACTGTTGACAGTAGCAAACTTTGAATTGAACAGCTTTCGAACGAATTCAAGTTTCCAATCGCTGCATTTCATCATGCCAGCGAGGCATATCTCGTTCCCGATCTTCTAAAAAAAACATACGGTTCGTTTATAGAGTTTAACACGACTGGCTTTAAATTCATCTTCTGTAGGTGGCACGCCTGCGGTGGCTCTGTTTGCAACAAATAGCCGGTAATTACTCCATTTCTTGGCGTTTCCTTCTTTGACTTTACTTTTCGAGGTATAAACGGGAAGCGTACAGGTCGTCAGAATTCGCTCCACGCATCCTGTCCGGTCATGGCATTAAAGTCCTTCTCAAGGTACATCCCACTAGGTCTATCTGCGCTACTTGTATTTATGGTTGCTTAGAGTGACCACCCAGTGACTAACTCACGCTATTTACTTTACGAAGCCCAGCAAGCCTTTTATTATGGTTTACCTGAGAATCTTGCGCTTGCTTCAGTGACAAGCAATGCAGCAGAAGTTATGGGAATGGATCATCGTATCGGGTATATAAGAGAAGGTTAGTTGTGTGTTCGCACCCTGTCGGGTATACTAATCAAACCTTCTATTTAGGATGGGACGCTGGTATGCCTCAGTCAAGTTCAATAAGATTCAAAGGCTCACGTTACCTCAGATCTCGTTATCTGGGATAGCCACCCACTCGCACTCGGCGCAATCCCTACCCAAGTGTTTATCGATGGCATTCCACAGTTGGAATCGCCAACTGTTATACGGAAGCCCCGAACCTTCCAAAATCTACCTTCGGTGCCCAACTTTGATAAAGAGGCGGCCGAAGCTGTCCAATACGATGGTCTCCCTCCTATCGCTCCTAAAAAACTTTTGAATGGAACTGTGGTGTTTACCAATGTTAAATCCGTTTATATACGGACGCCGAATGCAGTTGAGACCTCCTTTTCTAACTCGCTCTCCGAATTAGGTATCGCTGTTGTGCAAAATGGCTCACTGATATGCGCTGGGAACCGCAATAAATGTGTGTCAATGTACAATTCTGCTGCCAACTATATCGACCTTAAAGGTGGCTCAATCTCTCCTGGGCTTGTATCCTTTGGCTCTCCACTTGGACTTCAGCATATTGAACAGGAGGACTCGACAAACGACGGCGATGTACTTGATCCTCTTGTTAAAGGCCTGCCCACCATTGTTGGTGGTGACACAGGTATAGTGCGTGCAGTCGACGGGCTGCTTTTCGGAAGCAGAGACGCATAGTGAGTGCCCACCAGTTGGAGTATACTTTTACACTCATGAGCTACCAAGTCTTGCATACCGTGCGGGGGTTTGTGATACCATTAGGTTGACTTCGTTCTACTGATGCTAGCATGTACAGGTGACGTCTGCTGTCTCATTTCCCACTCACAAGAATTTCTATTCGGGACTTGGAACGTCTTTCTCGACTGGTGCAATGCACAAACTTGAAGCTGGTGCGATCATCCAGGAGGTGACTGGTGTGCACGTCTCTGTCAGGCATCTCTCAGCTCCGAGTGTAAGCACGCAAATAGCTGCTTTGCGGCGGTTGCTCCTTGGTCGTCATGAGGGGGCATCTGGCTATTGGTTCGACAGAGTAACACAGGTAATGTGATCACCCTGCTGTTCGAGATGGCTCCAACGTGAAAACAGGGGCAAACTCCCTTAGTCGTCGAAGCGCACAGCGCAGACATAATTGCCACATTGATTCTGCTGAAGAAAGAAGTAGAGTCAAAAATTGGAACGACAATGAGGATGACCATTACTGGTGGTGCAGAGGCTCATACTCTAGCTGATGAATTGGCCGAGGCCGGCATAGGGGTAATTCTTACCCCCGCCCGACCCTTTCCATATGTATGGGAGGACCGCCGAATGTCAGTCCGCAAGCATTTTCACATGAGCTATTTTTGACAGCTTTTGTCCAAGCCTTCCTGGCCCCCCTCTTTCAGAGGACAGCGCTGTCAAGCGGCTTATGTCACGCGGCGTTACGGTGGGCGTTGGTTGTGAAGAAATTTGGCAGGCGCGGAATTTGATCTTCGATATTGCATGGGTACGTACATGTCGGTCGGCAGTTCGAACCCCTGTTCTGACCATTGCATCTCGGGTAGGCTGCTATCGAAGCCGGGGGAAATATCTCGAAGTCTGAGGCACTTGCATTAGGTTCAGTCAACATACAAAAGTTGCTTGGAATTGATGTTCCACCTGAACACAGCGACCTAGTTGTTACTCGTGGTGGGGAGCTACTGGACACTAACTCAAAGGTTACAGCCATCCTGTCTCCAATTCGCGGAGGTTTGCACTTGTTAGAATGAGAGGTGGTAATTACATAAGTACATACAGTGATACAACCGCCAATATACCCGCCTATTATTGTCGCGTACAGACGCGGCCCTTTCTTTCTGCATTCATGCCAAAGCAGGTTAAAAAAACATCGGCTGCGGCTGCAGCTTCCGTACCTATAACCCACTTTTTCTCTCGAAAAACGCGTACAGATGGCCCACCTTCCTCACCTCCAACCTCGCAACCCCAACCTCTTACTCAGAGCGAGAATCTCAAGCCGAAATATCTATTCGCGTCTCGCAACAAAGAGATGTCTGGCTCTTTGGCGTCTCCAGCTGGTACTTCATGCACTCTTTCGGACGCGTCTATGGTCCCTCCTTCTGCAGAACGCAAAATAATGGACGCAGTAGAAATTACATCACCTAGCAGGGCTCTCGACTTTAAATATTCAACCAGACAACGCAAGCCTGTCTTTGACAGTGATTCTGATGGAGAACTTCCTGCACCAGCTGTTTACGTTTTGCGATCTCCACCAAGTACCCCACACACCTCATTCGACCGTGTACCTTTTCCTCCGCCATTACGAGCCACCGAGAACTTAACAAATGCGTCCCAGATGAGGAATAGACCAAAGAAAATGCAGCGTTTGTCTTCGCCAATGCCTGAAAGGGAGTCGATACCGACGAGCCAACCAGATGAACGAGACATAACTCTGAACCATTTAGGGGTCCAAGTTCTGAGACCTATCGAATCCAGTATGGATAAATGGCTGTCAAGTGCCCCCCATAGCCCAGTCTCAAAAGACATCCCTTCGATTGGTCTTCACGATGCTTTACGTTCCATGAGTCCCCCGCCTATGGACGATCCATTGTCCACCCCATCACCTCATATATCCTCTTGTGTGCTGAGTCCGGATAGCAAAACTGCTCAAATAATTGCAAATATTAAAGAGAAAGCGTACGCTGATAGCTTACAGATTCGCGCAGAAACACCAGTTCGGGAGTTTAGAGATGAACTCAGCGATGGCAGTGACGATGATCTACTACCCGCGTCACCAATGCCAATCAAGTCGTGCGTATTCACAGCCAACCTCCAAGGCTTGCTGATGCAACTATTACGGCAGCTTCAGAAAACAATTATCACCAACTGCTAGTAAAGGCACCTCTAAAGGCTATGAGTTGCGCAACCTGAATCGCATGCTCCCTTTGTCCAGAGATGAACGCCCAACTGCTAGCTCGTCCGACGATACGCTTATCGCCTCACCTATTCGGCCCTTCCATGTAAAGCGAAAACGGAGAGGAAAGATCGAAGGGGCCAATCCCATAGACGAACTATTGAAAGAGAAGAAGCAGCTTGATGCACTCGGCAAAGGTTGCAAGGCGCTTCGTCAGGCAGAAGCGGCACTCGCTGATAGGGACGCTATCATGCTTGACACAGCTGATGATGACTTCACAAACGAAGATGCCGCCAAGAAGTCTATCATGGAGTACAAACAAAAGGCCTTGAAATCTTCAAGCCCCACAGCTTACTGTGAAAGCGATGACGAGCTCAAAGATGAGGAACGGGAGCGACTATTGGGCGCGAAGCACGCGAAGGAAGTTTCAAAGTTGCTTCAGAGTGATACCGTCAATAAGGAGAGAGAGAAAATGATTGAAAAAGTAGCGGGGGTTTCCCTTTGGCCGGCGGAAGAGGAGATGGACAATTTAATGGAAGTAGATGATATGATTCTGCCAATACCACGCACTTCAAGTCCTCAACTTGTTTTGTTGCAGAACGCACTTGAACATCAAGGTAATGCGATTCGAATACCAACATCCTTTTGCTAACATATCTCCCAAAGATATTATTCAAGCTATCCTACTCATAGACGTTGGCATTGATCATCTTTCAAACGCCGACTACCCATTCATCATACCATATTTCTGCCAGCTAGGTTGCAGTGCTTGATTCAATTCGGCTACTCTTTCTAACCTAGGTCACAGCTCTGTCTTTGAACGAGACAGCGTTATGTCAGTCAGCTCTTCAATATCTGAGTCGTATCTGGGAAGCGTCCGCCGACACTGTACCAGGAATCACATTTCTTTGCATATCGTCTACTCTTGCTCAGCTTGGCGCACAACCCTCCGTCTTCGATACAAGGGATTGGGTGGTAGGTACGAAAAGAGTACTTGTCCCCTCAGAAATGCGACATGCAGTGCTATATCGCTTGATAATGCTGGTCAAGGCCTCCGCCCGGTCAGTTTAGCTGTCATAAATAGTTCACGAATGAACCTGACCTCGTCAGACAGATTCAACCGACTATCGAAAGGGGAAATTCCCGACATACTCATGACATTAATCCTAATCGCCAATGAACACTCGACTCCTCACGACCTTCAGTGTGACATTGTGCTTACCATCAACGAAATTTGCTACTCCCTAGCTCCAGAGCTGGGCATATCCAACTATGTCTGTCTTTCTCCGATCCGCTTTACCGAGTAGCCTTATATCTTTCGCAGGAATACATTGTCTGCACAAAGGTTCTGAATTATCTATCAATGTTGGCGCCTGTCAATAAAGCGTACATCACAAATCTTTTTGGTTCTGGCACCGGCCCTACCAAGCGGATTGCAAGGTGGATAGCTTACGGTATCATCACAGATCAACGAGCCTTGACTCTTGTGAGAATCATATCTTAACAGTCGCGGACTAGAGTAACCGATTTATTAGGAACAATATTCTGAGCTGCCACCGCTCCTTCCTCTAGTTGAGGAGCTCACCCACAGACATTCGGGACACGTGAGTGATAGATACGGAAAATTCGAACAGCACACAAATACGGATTTCGCGGACATGATGTGTTACGTTGAAATCCTAGCCATATCTCTCACCAACGTCGAAGGTTATGTCATTGCAGAGCGCACAGCGTTCAAATCCTCAAATACCGAGTCCACTGCCTCGCCGAAATCACCACTGAAAATAATACGACTTGCCATTGAAAAACTCCATTCGGCGATCTGTGAGCTCTTATAACTGTCATTAAATGAGTCCTTGCTCATCCCTTGTCACTATAGCTGACATCCGTGCAACACACCTGGATCGCTCGCGTACAAAAGCAGCTCTCAAAGAACTTTCTTTACGCCTCCATTATCAACGCCAGGCAGCCCTACAGAGCTCTGGCACTCTACACACGTATTTCGGACAAAAGTCGGGAGGTTCCCTTCTCTAAGCCTCTCTGTAGAGGAGAGCATGGTCATGAATGGCACTCTAATTATCTCAAACGCGTTATTTTAATGTATATACGTAGCGATTTACCCTACTTATGGCCAATTACCAGTAATCCATATATCTAGCACAATAATTATACGACGTCGCTAAAACGACATCTTATGTGCGTAAATGGCAGGCAGAGAGATAAAAGCTTGCTCAAGCATCGTCACCGACAAGGTCCAATTCAATGTCCCAAACTGGACTGGGCGACCTCCGAGTAGGCGACCCCGTAAGCCCGTTCCCATTTCTTTCCGGCATGGGCCCAGGCAGGGCTAAAGTGCGACTGGTTTGTGACTCTGAGATTCGGTCTGCTGGTTCCGAGTTGACTGTGTTGGAGCTCGTAGCATCGACTACCGAAGATATTGTCCGCGTGGCATTATTTCGCAGGGGCTTGTCCAGCGCATTCTTCATATTCTTCACCTTGACCTGTCCAAAACCAGGTAGGTTGCGTAGCTGTTCCGGCGGTGCTTTAGCTATATTAGCAAAACTCTGAACGTATTGATCAGCATCTTAAATGCATCATATTCGGAGTCAGCGCACCCCAAAGGACGTACGGAGAGTCTCGACGTCGGTCTTGTTCACTTTACTGATGCTGGTCAGAACGTTGCGCAAGACAGTGTTATAGTCTTTGTCTGCGCGTTCCTTGATCATATCTGGTGATCTATGCTCGAATTGCTTCAGAGTCGAAAGGTAATGGCCCGCTTCTTCAAATCTTGAGGACATGAGCGGGGCCGAGCCTTTTCAAAGGGACCAAAGACATACGAAAAGGCTACTAGCACCGTCATACTGTTGATGAGGCAGATCTAGTACGAGTCATTAAAGGACCAGAAGAACAATACAACGTATGCCACCTTAGTTAGCTCTCGAATCGCATCGCGGTGTTCTGTCTGTATATCGTTGGCAGTAAGTGGACCCAAAAAGTTTATAAGGGTGAACCACACGCGCGATATCGCATAGAATGAGCAGGATTCGAAGGGTATAAGAATGCCCGAGCTTTTCGATACGAATGTGGATGTACTCAGGATGAAGTCGATGGTATTTCAGACTAAAAAAGATAGCAAACTTTTGACTTTATGAAGATTGTTAAATCTACAAACCTCAGAAACAAAACGCCCGTAGTCCTGCCAACTTGATAATCTGCTAAGATATCTCCGAACTCTTTCCCAACATCTCGAATACATTCCAAGAGGAGGTTTCCCCGCTGGTTACTTTTGATGAAAGAGATCAAGAGGAAATCGTGGATGGATCTACCTGGAGAGGATTGATGAGAATGTTATTGCCGGTGCCAAGGATAACCGGTGGGACTTGAGGGGTCTTTGACATGGATGAAGAGAATGATACTCGAAACTATTTAAATCAAATTGACGGTCCAGTGCGTAATTATAGTCTTTGGTGTACAAACGAGCCGACAATGTGATGGTTAGTAATGAAGATTCAACTGATTGCTATAACTAAATGCGGCCGATAATGAAGGGCGACAACTGGGAGATATCTTACTGGACAACAAGAGCTACAGCCTCACGCCCCTGTACTTGGCCGCGACGGTAACCTGGCATACTAAAGGTGTGATGATTAAAGAAGAGACTTGAAACAACAGTCTGTCACATTCTTATGTACAAGATTCTCATTCTGATTATAATTGTGCCTCGCTACACTGACGAGACCAATTAAATCGATATCTGGGGTTTGCAAGACTTAAACCGGGTGGTTACTCTAACTCATTAGATAAATCAGCACGCAAAAGCAACAAAGCCATAGTAAAGGGAGGTTTTATTTTGTGGTGCTCTCGGGGGCTGGATTTGGCTGTTGCGCCAACTGTTGATTAATGAATTCGCGAATCCCAGGTAAAGCACGAAGAACAAGCTTGACTGGTTGTGGCTCATCTAGACATCGAAGTTTTTAGCCCATTAACACGCATTAAATGAATTTGATCATGTACTTATAGGCACTAGCTCTCCGTGCCGCCTAAGATCCTTGGGTTTGACGTCTGGGCTCAAGATGCTATGGGTGGATGGAAGAACAACAAAAGAATTCTATACTTCGGATTAGTAATTACTTGCTAGTCAGTGAATAGAAGATCTCAACCTTCTGATACCATTCGGTTAAATCTTCAGCATACTTCGGTGTTGCAGGCACTGTAGAGTGACCCACAATCTGCACTACAGCACGCACAGATTTCATGACGCTGACGGCTATGAAACTTTACTGTTTATGCCAAAAGTCTGCCCCGCATCCAAATGATACATACTTCTGCGCTCAAGGAGGTCCATTATAGGTCGGCTTCCTGGTCCGTGACCTACTAATATCACTTGCTTGGCGCCCGAAAGTCTGTGGGAGAGCGCAAGTCAGACAGGCCAATCGTAGCATTGGAAGTGCAGCGTACTGTACATAATTGTCCCACAAATAGGTCACTACATCTCTTCCAAAATCGTCAGGCTGTTTCGTCCACTCCAAGGCGCGCTTTGAGCCAGTCGCAACAAGGCGCTTAAGAAGACTTTCTTACCAAAGTTGGCTTGGCAACAGGCTTCGGAAAGAGGTTAGCATCAAGTAGCGAATAGCCTTCCCTTTTAACCCATGCTACGAGTTCTTTGGAGAAATCGAGCTAGAAAGAAGTAGTATGTGAGAGTGATAACACTAAAAACCCTCCATGAGCTTACTAGGTAAGAACGTTCCAACTCGACATTGAAGGTAATTGATGACTGTAGTTCAAAACGAAGGTTCCCACTGAAGGTAATAAGCTCCAAAATAGGTTCAAAGGCCTCAGATTAAGACCTACAACTCGTGGACAAAGACAATCATCGTCTCGTTCTCGAATATATCTGAACTGATATCTCCTATTGAGAAGTGCGGTATCGAGGAGGCGTGGGGGCTTACGTGCACATTATCTGGGTGGAGAATCGCTTCTCTAAATCAGGTGTGAGGAGGGGTATCTGCATCATATCATGCTGATTATACAAATAGCTTTGCCGATGGGCTTTTAGGATCTCTGTGCACAGAGACGTTATTAAGAACGGATTAGAGAAGGAACGCAAAATCACCTGGAATCGAGAAGCTTATGTCTTCGAGCCCTATCAACAAGAGTCAGCCTTCGGTCACGGATTCAATTAAAGACTCTCATCAACTACCTTCTCGTGGCTCGCAAGTCTTTGGATCAACGCTTTTCCAGTATTTGCTTTGTTCTCGTGCAACTTGATATACTGTCTCCGTCGCAGCTTCTCCCGCGACCATAGGTGGAAGCTGCCCGGGTGCCTCGCCCAAAAGGATACCTGCTACGGCCAGTGCAGAGTTCGAAATCGATTCAAGGTTATAGCCTCCCTGTCAATATTCAACGAGAATTCACCAAGAGTTATATTGATGTACCTCAAGCGCAACAACCATTCGCCCCCCCGCTAGCCCCGCAAGCATGTGGGTCATATGAGCGTAGCCTGTAGGTGTTACATGGCATTCCCCGAGATCGTCACCTTCGGCAGCATCGAACCCGGCTGAGACTACAAGCCAGCGAGCAAATAAACGAAACCTGGATTTGGGAGATGCTGTCAACTCACTGATCACTAGTTCCGGTGCAAATTCCATAGCAATGGGCATAACAACCTTTTGAAATGCGTAGATATAATCTGCATCTCTCATACCCTTATCTGGCCATGGAATATTAACAGAACTAGAGAGCAGTAAGCTGGTTGACTCATTGCAAGTAGTAATTAAAAAATCATCATACTATCCAAGTCCAGGGCCTTCCCCACTTGACTGTAGACCACCAAAGGGGCCGCAAGGATAGAAGGTGCCCTGCTCGTAGCGATGGAGGGATATATATAGGACACTGGGGTCATCGTTGAAGGCCCGTTGCGTCCCGTTTCCTTTTGGACCTTTAATTTCCCACGTTGAAGATCAAGTCCTAGGCCTTACCATGATGAACATCCCTAAGGAGAGGTGAACCAGTCGTATTACATGTTTATGAATGCGCTACGTACCAATCTAGTATCAAAATTTTTTTAATGTGTGTTAGCTGCTGAACGACTCTGGCTGCCACTGCAACATTGTTGAAGAAACAAAAACCCATATGTTCATCTGGTTCCGCGTGATGGCCCGGTGGTCGAACAATCGCGAATGTTCTCTGCAATTCATTGCGAGCAACCGCAAGACAAGCTTCTATTGCGCCTCCACAGCTTAAAAGAGCGGCACGCGTCGTGCCTCGCATGACATAAAGTGAAAGCTGTTCGTAATAGTCCTCCGAGTCGATCCTTTCTTGCTCTGTCATTTCTTACGTGAATTTTGAGGTCAAAGAGAGCCGAGAATGTATATGGCGGGTAGGGTCTACCTTGTATAGCCTGAACCTTTTCCCAATGGTCCTCGCTGTGAACCAATAGCACTTCTTCTTTTCTGGCAGGTCTGATAGGCATCCATTTCATCTTTTTGGTGTAGCGATGGAGAGTTAGGGCCTGAAAGATATGAGATATGCGTTCAGGTTTTTCTGGATGACCAGTTGGTGAAAAATGAGACGTCATCTCAGTTGAATAAATATAGCCAACAGTAAACCCAGGCGGATGTAAAGGAACTGAAGAAGCTCGAGGAACCTCCTTGACAGGATCAGGGGCTGGTGGTGACGGATCGATATCCGTGTTATCGTCCCGAGATATAGACTTTCCGTTGCTTATCGACATCCTTTCAGATAGTAAAATGAGTGCCTTGGAATAGAAATGAAGTGAGTTACCACGCGAAGTCCAAAATAGTAAAAATTACGCTTATTTGCTATTTCGCACCTGATACAAAACAGAGCAAAATAATGAGAGCCCCGTAACGGATCAAATCAATCAATCGATCATGTTTCGCCGGCGTACACAACTGTTGCTCGATAGCACAGCCATGGAAGTTAATTTCAAACAACTGCGGGATAACACTGCACCCTCACGGCTTCCAGAAACAAGCATCTTCAGACTTTTTTCCGCATCAAATATGGCCTTCAGCTATCGGGAATTATTTTGTGGAGGCAAGACTTTTTGTTGTTGCCTTCCAGTGCGGTTAGGCGCAATAGTCATGTCCATACTTGGAATACTGTTCGGTGGGCTGCTTTCCATCATCTTGTGGTTCGAAATTGCTAGTGAGTACTGCTTGCTTTTGGTATCCAAAACCATCCCGTTGCTCAGAGATGCACTTGCCAGGTACTCATGACATGGACGGTGGCACGCGGGCAAGCTTTGTGGTGGTCGCGCTGATTGAAACTCTGCTTTTTGTTGCATCTGCTTTAGGGTCAGGCTACTTCAAATCGCGTCAAAACTTGGATCCTCATTTATCTACAGATTTGTAGGAGCTATTGTTCGAAAACAAAGTTTCTTGCAGATCTACGCCTATTTCACCTATCTTCACCTGCTTCTGAACATAGGTGTTGCGGGCTACATACTCTATCTCGTGACGCACTTTACCAACAATGCAGCTCTAAAGGTTTGCCAAGACACTGTTCGCAATCAGCAAGCACAAGGGCAATGCACTGGTCTGCTAAAGGTATCACGAGGAGTCTATATTGCAATCGCTGCCATTATCCTACTTATTGAACTCTGTATGTTTTATCATGGCCTCAGCAGTGCTTGCTTAATATAACTCATACCTTATAGATGTCGCAATAGTGGTGACGCGCTACGTAAATCAGGTGAAGAGCGAAAAACGGTCAGCTCGTGCCTCTCGCCTCGGCAGCGAGGAGGCATTTGCACTAGTTTCCAAATCTGAGGGTCGCTATACCCCTGTCAGTTCTAGCGGATATATTCAAGACAATCCTTCCCACTATTCTTCCGCCTTCTCCAATGAACAAGAATTCAACCCTTATGAAGGCCTTAATCACGCCAATCAAGGATCACCACGCTACACCGCGGTGAATTCACATGTCAAAGAGGAGCGTTATGGTGGTGAACCCTTGGCAGTTACTGACACACTTGCAAAGGATAAAACTCGTTTAAAGGATTTGGACGAAGAGTTGGAAGGGGAGAGAAACACTGAAAGGAGGACTTCACGACACGAGAGGCAGACCAGTATACCAGGGGTCTCTTCCGCGTTCACACAAGCAACACAAGTATTACCAAAAGAGATACCGAGATATACCCTAACAGACCCATATTCTAAGCCTGCATCAGGATGAAGTATGAACAATTTGTATCCACCAAGTAGTTAATTGTCTGTATACAACTATTTAAGTGGGAAGCTTCAGCAAGCAAAAAACACTCAGTGAACTGTAGCTCAGGTCACAACTGGCTTTTCTGTCCTCAAACTTAGGTGTCTATGATATGCCAAAGCAGCATCATGCTCAACGCAAGCATATCATTCTCTCAGTATGTGTTTCCCTTCACTCTCTGCCTGAACGGATCTCATCATTCTTAATGTAGCTCGACTCCTTATGCTACCAGCTGCACACGCTCTCTTTTATTTTATCGCCATCAATATGGTCATTTATATGCCGCCTCATAGCTCAGTTTCAATGTTCAAAACCGAGGGACATTGACGCTACAGCGTCTCGATCGTTGCGTTTCTTCTTTGCGAACATACTACTGCTCAACCTATCGAGCGTCTGGTATCATGCAACTCGGGGAGCAGCAGAAGGCAGAACTGTCGTGCTAGATTTTGTAGGACTCGGTGCGCTGTAGTCGTACTCATCATCGCTGTCAAAAGCTGATTCACCGTATAGCTTACGTGCCCTCGAAACTACAGCTTCTTTCCCTGGACTTCCTCATTGTGTTTCTTCAGCTGGTCCTTACAACTATCGCATACGAGACATCGATTTACGAAAACGCACCCGCGACTGATACCCACGACATGCTTCTTCCTACGCTCATATCTAATCCACCTACTCCGCCCTCGTCTTCACCGCTATTTCCGTCTAGTCAAACGCCGAATATCTTACGGGATACAAAGCCACATCCACCGCATGATATGTCACCGTACATTATCGACCTTCATCTTGCGCCCATATTAGCACGCCTACGCCGTCCGCCTTCTACGACGCAAACGAATAGCGCCAGTTCCTCTCTGCCACTTCCAAACACTACACCCTGGCCTCTACCTGCCAGTATGAGGATGCTAATTCGTGCTAGCGCCCAAATGAGGAGGGAGGCTGGTGATGACACGACCATGGGCAGCAGAGCGATACCCGGATCCCTCATTACCTGAATTGAGATGAGCGTATCTTAGCCTCCCAAAATTGTGGTCTTGGATGATCCTTTTTCTCCTAACATATTTTTACACTTTTGTATAGGTCTCGTAGCACCAGCGCATCTGTATCTATATACTAATAGAGCACCACAGCGATAATAATTGGTTTACCATGTCCGCTTCATCTATGTAGCGGTCAGCTAAGCTGCGAAACCGAGTAGAGCAGCTGGGCTTACGGCCTTGCGCAAGCAATCGCCAAAATTTGCAAACTCCTCTTTACACATGTCTTTCTTCACATCCATGTAGTTTGCCAATATGCACTTCCCATAAACAGAGGCTTGTTGTGAACAGGTTGATGTAGCGTGAAATGCAAACTTCTTCAACGGCGTCTGCTGCAGAGCTGGCTTTGGAGGTGGCATGGGAAGCAGGTCTGGTTTGGGTCTGGTTATGTAACATCGCGGGCTGGTGACTTCCTGAGGTCAATTTCAATTTGTCGCATCTACATCACGCTCGCCATGCTCTGACGCTTGAATTAACCGAAGCGACAATACTTCATACCTCTTCAGGATCATTGCTCGTGCTCCGGCTCTCGTATAAAGACAACGCAGATCTTAAGGGTACACACGACTGAAAATGTTCGACAAGCTGCTTCTAATATCGTGCATTTGTATCATTCTTGCCGTCATCCTATACTTCTTTCACTGGAATCGATTTATTGGGTTCTTGGTTGGTCGTCTTATTCGACTCGTGTACCGGAGTGAGGAGGCTTCCAGTATATGGGTGGAAATCGGTACGTAGGACTTTACCATTCGTCATCCTACTCCCTCACTCACATCAGCTCGTTCAGGCTCTATTCACTTCTCTCTAATTGCAGGCAGGATACTGTTGAAGGATGTCAGCTACCATTCTAGCAATCAAACACTCAGAATTGTCAAAGGGCAGATCCAATGGAGGTATTGGGTTCGGAAGCCCACAATGGACAGCGACATCAATCTCGTCCGAGGCAGTGAAGATCGTAGGTGTTTTTTTTTTAGCCCTTGCATATACACTCATGGAATCTACACTTCAGAGCAAACGGCACTTAGCACCAAAAGTACAAAATGCAGAATCCATATATCGTTACAAGGATTCGAGTGGTTTATACGGAACCGGACGGCAGCATATGAAGCAATCATTGCACAAATGGAGGTCAACGATTTAAGTCGTCCAGTATCCGGGTCCACGGAAAGGAGGCATTCTCTCCAGAAGTCGTCACGTCTATGTGCGATCCGCTCAGCTAGCTGATTTTCAAAGTGCTGAATGCGTATCATAGTTACTCCCTCAATGAAGGATACTCTGCATCTACCCCACTGGATCACGAAGGTTGTGACATGGATCAAACGCCAGCTTCCGAGTCTCAACCCAAAAGACTTGTTACCAATTGGTGTAGAGATTATTAAAGGCTCGATTATCTGTGGAAATAATTCGACGCCCAGCGTGTTGGTGGCTGAATTTCAGGCGAGCGAAGGGACATATGGCATCGTCCCCGTACGCATCATTCTTTCAACTTGTGGTGGAGAATTTATATCTTTCTTCTCTAGGCCCAGTCCAAGTTTGACCTCTACAAACAGCTCTTCTCTATGAAATTCCTGCATGTAATGGTTCGATACGTTGATAATGAGAAGTATGCCGACTCTATGCCGGCGATGGGACAAGTTATTCACGAGCGCATCATACAGTAAGTTCCCGCGTATTATGCTACAGGTGAAGGTCGACAGATATTTCGCAGGTATTCGATTCTCAGCCATCCTTCTTCCTACCTTTCATATCGGTTGTTCGATAAACTCTGGAGCCGCCTAGGGCTTCTAGCAACTGCTTCGAAGTACTTCCCGGCCCGCCACGACCTTAACACTACACAAGAAAAAGCAACTCCCGCTACTGCGCCCAAGAGCTATCCACCCACAGTTCCAGCAGGGAGCGACTTCATTAGCCTGGAGTACGCCATTGAACGGAGGTTACTGGACACTCCAGTGTTGGATTTGTCATACTATTGCGATGTTGTAGGGGAGGTACCTCCAGTGCCCAGTCATTGCGAATTTTCCGGTATGGAACCATTCGACATCGGCAATGGTGATCTTCCACCCGAATGGGGTTTCGACATCATAATAAGCGGGGGAGCATTATGGTACGGCCCCTGGGCAGATCGCCAAAGGTAAGCTCTTTCCAACACCAACTCTCTTTCTTACTTACGGGGAAAGAACAGAATAGAGCTTCAACGAGTTTTTTTCCCTGCGTCTTACCGCGATGCAGAACCAACGGCTTCCTTAAAACCTGGCGATTTGCGTGTATGGACCACAATGCGAATTTTCGTCGAGTTTCGCGACAAAACTGTCTTACATATACCTTTTCGTGAATCTTCAAAGGTATCCCTCTTTTTTCTATCATTTTCGCATGTTCATACTGATTTAGGACTGGCAATGGGACGGGGGACTTGCCAACATGGCTCAAGGACAAGTCCGAGAACGAGCGACAATTGATGTCACCGTCGGAGATCGCTCCTCGATAAACTATTCCTTACCCATGGTCTTTGGCCCTTCTGGCTACGAATCAATCCTGGAAGTTCACCTCGACACTGTTGCAATTACGTCAAGCCTCAATGATATTCAGCTTTTGGGGGCTGAATCATGTAGGGTACGTTCAGCTGTCATTTCTCTGTTGATTGAATAATCAACAAGCCTTCACCCATAGCTCCATTGTCAATTGCCTACACCACTTCGGTGGAAATTGGAACGAAGATGGGACGTCTCTCTGGTTTTGCAGCAACCAGTTCTATATCTCATTCGAGACCATATCAATATGTTCATTGACCTCGGAAAGGACTGGACGATGGGACCACCAAGTGACTACCATACATTCATACCTATGGTCTACACCTTTAGTCTCAAAATGCGTCGGTACGAACTTAAACTCTACGCTAACGACCACAATATCATCGACAGACCACTAGCTGTGCAAGAAAATAGTAAGCTATCTAACCGCCGCCTAATGCGGCGCTCATTTCATACGAATCATAGCATTATTCACTCTCAGAGGGGCGAGTTTCGACGCTATGGCTAATATTCCGTCGAACAAATGGCGCCCTGAACATGTAACGATCCCGTTCACGATCAAGATTCCAGATGTATCAATAAATCTCTCTCTTCCCTTATGGAACACCAATGCCTTACATGCTCCTGACGGAGGCACTAGTTTGGCAAATGTATATGCATTCAGCATTGAAGGATCTTATATGTATCTGGCCGAGGTTCGCGAAGATTTTACTGAACAGCTGAAGCTCAAATTCCATGTAAGCCCTCGAGTTATGAAGATCATAAGTCGATTTATCATTTGGCTGTCAAGTTACAAGACATCGCTTTCAAAAACCTCGGATGGTCTATCCGCTATTTTATGGTGTTACGGGAGAACTACTTTGGAAGTTTCACTCATTTTTCAACCCTGAATGAATATTTAGAGAGAAGGAAGAGAAACCAGCCCCCTGGAGATCCCCTGTTCTTAAAGCATCGTCCCGGCAAGGTAAGTAGCTAAACATTCAAGTGCCCGCTGCTTCTAACTAGTTTTCCGTAGAATAATATGTTACAAGTTGAAGTCCAGGTCTTCGCTGAAAACAGCATAATCATAATGCCAGCAGGTCTTCCCGGATATTCCTCCACCTACGTTGGTCAGTCGAGAGACGTCGGAATCGGACACTGCCTTGTTGTGTCACTGCCTGACCTTCAACTACAACTGAGAATTCATGATCATTATATGGGTGGGTCTGCTTTGTATCTTAACTTTTTTTACTTACCAATAAAAAGACATGGCATTGAATGTCGGCGCTATGATCGGAAGCCTCGTAGATGACTATCCAGAAAAAGTCACCTACAAAAAATCTGTCTTCACTGGGCTGAAGAGTATTTTTCAAATAAACGGTTTGGTCCAATCTCGATCACTATCGTTCAAGCCTATGGACTGATCTCATATATCAGACCTTGGTATAACCGCTAATCGCCTTTTCGGACCCCAGCCACGTACATCTACCTATGTTTGCATTTGGGAGGTCAACGTTGGCTGCGTCAAAGCGGTCTTATCCGCTTCTGAGGGGAGATTACTAGCTGCGGCTGCCGATGCCTTTCGTCTGAATTACGCAGACTTTGCCAACGCACCTGCAGCTCAGTATCTTCCGCCTCTTGATCCTGATGGTAAGCCTACAAACCTATTGTCATAATTCTTTCTTATATCAAGGCCAGTGACCTTCGTAAAGTTGTCCGTCAAGTCCATTGATGTGACCTGGCAAGCGGGACGTGCAGCGCTCGTAATTTCATTACCCCATGGCATCAAGCTTGACAGTAATGACTTTGGCGGGCGTTATTATCGAAAGGTTGTAAGCTTAAGAGTAACTGAGATCTACGTCAAGATTCTGGTCGCCCTCTCCCTGGATGCTGGACGCTGGCTGGAAGCCATGGGAATCACTGCTGATGCATATCTGGACATGTACTTTGCTCCTCGTGGATTTCGGAGCATGACTAGAGCTCAGATTGCCTACGTTAACGAACAAGATATATTGACTGGCCGTGCATACAAGATGCTGGCACCTTTGTGGCCTTTGAACGCACCAGAACTTGCAGGTAGCAAAAATCTTACCTTTTTCATCTATGCGCACTTAGATTGGATTGACTTAGATACTAACATGCATAAGAATGGCCTCCATTTACCTCAACCCCTGCTACCAAGCAGACAAAACGCATCGAATCTACCCGTTAGCCCGAAAGGAAACGCTCCACGCAACAGTTTCCGGGCAAGTACAAGCCATCTGTCTGAATCAGACGTGGAGGACTTGATTTCAGAGGCAGATCGAGATGCTCGCTTAGTGTAAGTTCCACCAGTTTTTATGGGTGATGGGGTTATAATGATTCTATAGTAAAGCTCGTTCGTCTACACCTGTGCCACCCTCGGCCCATGACGATGATCTGAATATGAGCAGCGGTGACGAATCAGACGACGAAGACCTGACGGATGCTAGTTCTATGAGCGAGTGGTCTGATGTCAACGAGTGTAAGTATGCCAGAGGCAATTTTTGTCCCACATGTTTTTACATTCGTCTAGCGGAAGATGACAATAACGAAAGCTCCATCCTACGGCATTATTTTGATGTTACTCGTCACTACATAGCACCATTTCTAGCAAGTCCCGAGAAGTGGGATGGTTCTCCCTTCACCCTCGTCCGAGTACGTAACAGAGCTGTTATTTTGACCTTTCTTCCGACGGTTTGCACAGGATCGCATCCCCCTGGAAATATGGAGGAGTTACGCAAACGCGCGGTCTGATAACATCGATACATCTTTCGACAAGTCAAATACCTTGTCCTCAAGTGATGACCAAGATACCACAACAGTCCTATTCAAAAGCAAAAAATCAATCGATATCAACGTTACTCCTATAGTCGTTGCTGCGTTTATCTATTTTGAGGAAGATTTAAGAATAGGCGTACGTCTTTTGCCTTCATCTGACAGGTTATGTATAACACATCATCATGTTAGCCACCCAGCCCAGAGCTTTGCATTGATGCAATGATAGCAACTCATGTCGGGAATATTATGTCTTCCGGAGACACCTCAGCCATCTTTCAAATTAGTCTTCCTTCTGTTAAATTCCGTACCTTTCAGCGAATACCCATGACCGACGGCCATCCCGATATACACGCAGACCCTTTTAGGTCCAGGATTTCCGATCTTGACGTTATAACGATGATCCGAGTAGACATAGCAGGTTTGTCTGCCTCCGGCGCTATCTCAAAAGAAACCCTTATTGCCAAAGCTGAATCTGATCGAATTTCGGCCAACCTTGACATCTCAACCGACAAAAAGACTATGAAGTCTACCTCTTCAGGTGACTTTGTTTTTAGCTGCGGCATCAACGACCTTAAATCGTCTGTCAAGCGAGACCCCGGGTCTTTCGATATACAGATTGGACGGGGCGATGTTCGCATAGGCCACCTTGGACCAGCGTTCATGGTTGCAACGGGCACTGTGTTAAATCAGAGCGTAACCAAACTTACTGCCCTAACTTCGAGGAGGAGACAGTATATCTCATCATTAAAACAATCTACCGTCGCTGATATTATTCGACACTCGCGAGATGAAGTTGCTGTAGACCTCCTCTCAACTATCCAGCCTTCCTATCTTGTACAAAGTGGCGGACCTCAGGTGCTGCGGACGGACGCCACGTTCAGGTTCTTGTATCATCTCCGTAATTGTCTTTGGCATCTAGAAGCATACAAATGCGACATGCTTCGTTCGTCTCTGCATTCCAACCAATCAGTCGGTCAGAAAGAACTGATGTTGGCCCTGGAATCGCGTTTAATCATATTGGACCCTGACTCTCATACTATCGCCTGGCAATCTTTTCTTCAAGCCTTTTCCTCATTACTAGGTATCCGGGAGTCATCCTCAGTCTTATACCCCGACAGGCCGATCTTCAAATTCATTTCTGCTCGGCTCATCAAAATCGTTATCTCGGTAGTGGACCCGTCCGACGCTTTACCTAGTGAACTAACTATAACGGACATGAATATCGATGCACGCTTGCTCGAAATCGGCGTCATACCGCCCTCTTCACATTTCACGAGCGCCATACGGGCATCACTCCAAGAAAGAAAGGTTTGTAAGGTCTTGACAGCGCTTTCTCTGGGCGCTGTCACATTGTTGGTCTCCCCCCGCCTAATGGGGTTTGTCCAACAAGTGTTGCGTGTGCACAGATTCTATCAATCGGCACCTTCTCCTACGAGAAGGCCTACTTCGTTCGAAGGGGTCTCTGGTGCCCTGCAGCGATTCTTCAGCTTCGATATTGTGTTCTTATTACACCACTTGAACATCCAAGCTGCTGCCGAAAATCTAGTTTTTGAATTTGGGGTGTTAGATTTACGTGGTTCTTCCTCGTTGCTGTTATTGACGCAGGACTACGAAGGCCTATCTATGAACCATACAGCCCTTCTGGATACAATTTTCTTACATGCGCGCTCTCCCACAAATTTGGCCAAAAAAAGTGACCAGGACACTTTGGCTTCTCTTGAGTTGACCCAGGGAAAAGTCAACATTGTTTCACGCAACGATGCTAGCTTGAAATCGAAACACCTTATCGTCGTTACGGTTAATAACCTTCAATCACTGGTTCCTCGTAGCGCTCTTCGCCTTTACAGATTCGTACAGGAATGGAGAGCCGATTTCCTTCCGGGCATAGAGGCTACCGTCAAAGATCTTCTCTCAGAATTTCAAAGGGCAAAGCCCAGATCTCCCCGCTTGCGCCGGCCACCAACTCGACACCGAAGTTTCCTGGTACAAGGCCAAATTTTGCACATGGGCCTATCGCTACAAATTATGCACGGGACATGGCTTTCCTTGCAAGTGAATAAGGTGATAATCTATGCAACCCCGTCCATCGATCCGATCCTGAAAATGGGCTTCGGTATTCGGGTTGCCTCCATGGCCATCATTGTTTCATCAAGACCAGATGACCATGCTGAGGAACGCAGTACCCGGTTGAAGCTTGTCCTTCCGTCACTGTCTACTACTGGTCATTATGATGAGACAGGAGCTCACGCGATCGCCCTCGTCGACTTTATAGAATTCAAAGTCAAGCCTTCACACTGGGACACGCTGCTAGTAGTCCAACAAAAGTTTGGGCAAGACTTCCATGACTTGGTCACTCTCATCCAAGAGACTAGCTATCGTCAGGCAGCTTCCAAGACTCCTGAGCCTTCCGAGGACAAGTCAAACTTCCTCCGATATAGAGGATTCATGAAAATACGCGGTTTTCGCATTGGCTTAGAAGGTCTCACATCTACGATGTATCTAGAATGTCTCGACATCGATGGTGGTGTCAACAATGTCACAGGGTTGACCTGGAATGTCGAGTTGTCGGACTTGGCGTTCTCTCTTGCGCCGCGGGCTATCGGACGGCCTAATTTTCCAGGTCTCAATCGGAGCCATAGGATGGCCTTCGTAATTATCGATTTCCAAGTCAATGCTAGCAACCAGATGCTTGATAATACAACAAGCACTGTCATGCAAATCTCCGTAATCAAAACACACGCCGTAATGCAACCTAGTTCGATTGGTGAGATCGGCGATTTCATTGACTATCTCCAGGTAACCTCTACATTTGTTCAAACTTCATTTCGTTCATGAACCCCCCCTCTATCAGGCCGAAATGATCGAGCGCAAGGAACAACGTGCTTTGGAGCTTGCAGCTTTCAAAGAAAAAACAAAAACAATCCTAAAAACTCTTGAGGTCGGAATACGAGACACGCAACCACACCGAAAGACATGGTTAGAGAAGTATATCATTAGGATTTCCACACGTAACATAGGAGTTGCCTTCCCACTCGCTCAAGATCAAGACCTTCAGTTACCCCAAGCTGGGAGTAGGGATACCGTGGCTGTTCCTGCCTTCTTATGGTCTATCAGGTCCACTGAGTTTGTGACCCACCGAGGTCAGACAGGCCAGGTGGTTATAAAGAACTTTTCGCTCCAGTTCGTTTCCCGGTAAGCCCTAGTTTATTCTCTGGCTATCCACTTACTTATAGCACAGTCGCAGTTTCCGCCAGTCAATACCAAGTGATTTCTATGGCGAGAATCATGTTACTCAAAATAGGCTCCTCTACCCGGAAATGGAGGCTCAGCTCAGCTCCAGTAAATCGGCAATGCTGCGCCACATTCGAATCGGAGCAAGCGTTAGCGGCTTCATTTTAGATATCGATTCGAAAATTCCATCTTATATTTTCTCCCTGATCGATGTCTACAACCAGGGAAAGGCTCGGGTGGAAAAACTCTCTAGCAATCTACCCCGCAGTCCATCCGTTCAGGAAGCAGTGATTTACACAGAAGATAAATTGCATCTCAAGAAACGTGTCGATACCCTACCAACTTCTAACATATTTGCTGCTTTGAGTTTTCTTAGCGGCAAGGTAAGGATATATAGTGGGTCGGCCTCAAATCTGTATCGAGCCAGGGCTCCTCTGCATAAGCACCACGAGCTTTCAGATGAGCAAGTAATGGAAATGGGTGCCGAGGTCTTCAACCTCCCGGTTCTGTCAGTTTGGACGGAATATCGCGCCGCACCTTCCTTGACGATCCAAGAACCGGTCATTGCTTCCGAAGCCGAGCCCGCAATCCTCATGTTCAAAAGCACGGTGCATTCGAGCCAGAACACCCTTCGACCAACGTTACTCTCTTTTCTTACGGAACTTGTGGGGCACATTGAAGCTCGCCTACGGCGAGTCAGCCTTCGATCGCCGCCTGTCATGACGTTCGATCATGACGTTCCTAGCGGTGTACAAGAGCAGCGGGCTCTAGCTTCCATTCCAAGCACCCGTATTAGCTTCAGCCTCCGTATTGATCAATCGAGGCTCGAGTTAACTTGCCAACCCGATGTCAATGTTATTGCTGGTCTACACTGGGATAGTGGGGGGTTCATCTTCAATATATTTCCGGGATCTCGCAAGGTTACTTTTACCGGTCGCGTTGGCGGATTGACTATGGGCCTGAAGCACGGATTTTTGAGCGAAGATTGCGTCAAACTCAATGCCAGAAATCTCGCCTTCTCCGTCGACTTCTCCAAAACCCACGCTAACCAAGACACTTCTATTAGCTTTATATCCGCTATCCTGGATACCGAATTCCTTGGCATAGTACGTTTCTCGCGCCTGCAGGACATTCTTTGTTTTAAAGCTGTGTGGCTGGACCGAATTCCTATCTTCAGCGGCCAATCTACACCCTCTTCAAAGCTACCTGCTCAACCGCCATCCAGCACAATTCTGTCTACTCAACCAACAGCACAGTTCACTACCATCATTCTCGTCCGTGTCCGGCGAATTACATTGGACGTCGACCTCGGACAATCGATTAGTGCTCTAGCACTGGATATAAAGAATGCTGTTATGCGAACGAAGCTGACTGAGCCTCTCAGCGAAGTGTCGGTATCTGTTGATGACCTTGGAGTCATTGCCAAAGGGAATGTTTCTGGCGACGCTCGCGTCCCCTACTGTATTTTCCAAACGATTCGCGGTAAAGAAGCAGGATCAAGTACCGAGGCAAGGAATCAAATGTTGGTGCTGACTATGAAAAGTGGACGTTTAGTGGCTTCGCTCGAATCGGACCACCAAAAACTACTTCATTATCGGTAGGGAATCTGGGATGAGATTTTTCTCCGTATAATGATTTTTCCTTTCTAGGGCTGAGCCGTTGGAAATCAATGTTTATGACGATTGGTCGGTAGGACGGTCACAAACTGATGCAAGCACAAAACCCTTGCAGCTTTCTTTTACCGTGATGAGCCCAGAAATCGTGATGGTTGCCACTGTGGGAACAATACCTAAGCTCCTGGCCTACGTCAACAAGTTCAAGGCTAATCTCGACACTCAAAAGATCAATGCAAGTCGAGAGTCTAAAGCTTTCCGAATAACGCGCACACCCAAGCCCGATAACCCGCTCTCTACTGTCGCCGAAGCGATGCTTCATTCCGCCCGCAACCATTTCAAAGAGTTCGAGGATGGGTCGTCGCCATACGTGATAACCCAACACATGAGTCTCCAACTCGACTTATTGCGGCTAGTCGTCTTTCCACGGACTATGGACGACTTGGAAATAGTGCATTTTATTAGTCGCGATGTACTCGCCCGACTGGATCGTTTTCTAGACTCTGATTCCAACCGAGGACAACGGGATCTTCGCTTTTCATTCTCATCCATGACTATCTCTAAGTTTACCGGGCTAGGGCGCTCTCAGCCTTCTGAATTGTCGAATGAACAGGATTGGGTGACATCGCTGTTGATCGATGCGATAGAGGCGATTATCGTGGGGCTACCATCCATGACCATGCACATGATCAGTGAAGAAAAGGTTGAAGGATTGGCAACTACCCTCCTCTATGATTTCTACAGCCGATTCAAAAGGAGTGGAGGTGATGGAGATTTGAGAGATATCTACATTACTCTGAACGTATCCCTGTACTCATGGCTCACCCTTCTCAGGAAGAATCTCACTAGAGAAATGGACCAGGTCAAGGTGGCGACGGATTGGAGAACAGTGCTCAATAACAATGCTTTCCCACAGAGCGAGCCACCGAGGAGAAAGATGCGCGACCCTCCGAGCTTATCACTAGGCGCCTCACTGTCTTCGATGCCTAGTCCGCCAAGTGGACCGTTGTCGCCATTCTCACCAACTACAGCGCTGAAATCTCAGCTAGATGGGCAGTCAGGACTCCTATCACCTGCCAACTCGATTGCCTTTCCCCTTCATGACTCTACTTCTCCTATCATTCGAAACACTTCTCCAGCTGTTGACCCTCGTTCACCCTTGGCCGATCCTGAGAGCCCTTCTACTGAGATGCCCGCAACAAAAGCGCCTCGGCGCTCAAACATCGTTTATCAACCGCGAAACAGACATATTGAACGCTTGACTATGCGGCAGTTGGGAGAAGCGACTCCAGATGTCATGCATCCTTTCTTTATGAAGAGAGCAGGTTTCAACTTGGAGGATTCGTTACCTCAGTACGTTCACGAGTATGCCACAATACCGCTGCAAGAAATAATGGAAGTATTACTAAAAGTATATAGTAGGCAGTTGCTTTCTGGGAATAAATAGCTTAAATTCGTCCTCCGAATTGATCTATATGATCTTCATCTGAGTGCACGTTTGAGTTAGTTCATCATTTGTCTTTCTGTGCTGGGTAGCAAACGTCCTCATATTATTCATTATAATTATTTTCCGGAAGGTGACCCATTGAAAACACTAAGAAGCGCAAAGCATCCATACAATAAACCAACGGGGTATGCCACAAGCAATCTTTGATCAGACATTTGAAGGACGGTGACAAATATGCCCGACGCTGAATATGTGCACCAAAGAATGGACCAAATTGACAGTAGATATCCGAATGTGCCCCTGATTTACGCCAGCGTATGTCAGCTTGAATTCACATTGAAAAGATGTAGTACATACTCCAAGACAATCATGACGCTGATTGCGCTAACACCCACCATAGGCAGTAAACAGTACCCTAACACTGATACTACGCGGTATGCATCGATGCCCCTCTCGGACATCAGGTTTAAGAGAGTATACATCGCTACAGAACCGAACAAACCGACGCCATAAATGTATCCAAAATTTGGTTTTCCAGACTGCTCAAGGTCAGTGCATTACAGCAAATGACGGAAATTCTAGGCTCACGAATAACAGACAAATGCCGAAACAAAACACAAATATGATTGGACCAGCCATATCAGCATCGTCCATAATGCGTGCATCGACGCCACGTAGAGGATTGAGTACGGTTAGCGATTTATCGCGTATGTGTTGAAAGTTGATTCCTAGCTCTGGGCGAGAGGATCGTTTTATTGCGAAGCATTGTAACCGCGCAATACGACGGACCTTCCAATAAGGGCGGCTCCCCTTCAAAGCCGCCAGTACCAAAAGCTGTCCACCATCCGCCCGTTGGCTGGATATTTCCGCCATATCCAGATGTCGATGGGTGTTGAGATATCGTGCCTTGGGCAGTGACGCTCCCGTCGAGGCTCGGCCGTGAGCCTGGATAGAATGAATTAGGGTCAGGGGTAGCCTGGGGAGAGTAAAATTGTAATTGAGGCTCCAGAACTGCGGGCTGGGCATAGTAAGGGGACTGAGAAGACGAGGCGTAGGTGTTGCTTGAATCTTGCTGCCACATGGATGTTGGTGTCGAATTCAGAATAGCACGTGATGCATCAAGTATAGACATTTCTTTGTTGTCGCTTGTTGAATCACCAAGCCCCTTCTCCTGAAGACTCATGGTAGGTGCAGTCATTTTGGGGCGGTCTCTTCTTCATCTGACCATAAATTTTTTAGCCTCAGGTACCGTCGTAGATTTTGCTTATTCTATTGCACTATTTAATTGCTCTAAAGAACGAGTACATTGAGGAGCATATCAAACGCCATGGTCGAAGATTAGATTATTTTGAGCGCAAGTGAGAGCAGATCTATTGCGGTCTCAGCCATTTACTTACCATTTATGAATCTTTAAGACGAAAACGTGAAGCTCGAGCTGTTCATAAGAACTCAGCATTCGCCCAAAAAGCTTTCGGTATCAAGGCCAAATTACTACACGCAAAACGCCATGCCGAAAAAGTCCAGCTCAGAAAAACACTCAAGGCCCACGATGAACGAAATGTCAAGCAATCAGACTCTTCAACGGTACCTGATGGTGCATTGCCTACCTACCTCCTTGATCGCGAAGGCCAAAAGGATGCGAAGGCATTATCGAGCGCAATCAAGCAAAAACGAAAAGACAAGGCCGCTAAATATTCTGTACCGTTGCCGAAAGTTAAAGGTATTGCTGAAGATGAGATGTTTAAGGTTATGAAGACTGGGAAGAGCAGAAGTAAAGCATGGAAGCGGATGGTAACAAAAGCTACATTTGTAGGCGAAGGATTTACGAGGAAGCCTGTTAAGATGGAACGTTTCATTCGCCCAATGGCATTAAGGTACAAAAAAGCTAATGTTACACATCGTATGTAGAGCCTCGTTGAAACGTGCTGTGGATATTTGACTAACATTTCTTTTCTTCAGCCGATTTAAAGGCTACGTTCCAGCTACAAATTTTAGGGGTCAAAAAGAATCCACAGTCTCCTATGTATACCCAACTTGGCGTCATGACCAAGGGAACTGTCATAGAAGTAAACGTGTCCGAACTTGGAATGGTTACCGCTGGTGGAAAGATTGTCTTTGGGAAATATGCTCAGATCACCAACAACCCCGAGAACGATGGATGTATAAATGCTGTTCTTCGTATGTTCAAGTTTGCTTTGCTGTATACCCGGCTCATACCTGCTCTAGTGGTCTGACTTGCGAGCCACACAACATTTCCATGCATGTTCAAATTTTCCCAGCCACCACCGACGATGATGGACATAACCTTGGCCTTGATAAAACAAAGCCGAAAAACTGTGCATCGTTTACGATCTAGTGCCTAAGTTACTAATGATTCTATTGTTTTGCGGTCGTAATGGGTAACTACCGAAAGCAGATGAGAAAGCAATGGTTGTGAGCGCGGAAGATGAGGGAGTACGTAGTAAATCTAAGGAAACTCGTCTTGGTGCTTCATACAATTCCGATCAAATTTGGAGGTATAGCGCTAGGAACTTGCCGCCTGTTAGATGGGCCGGCTCTTTAAATGCTAGACCAAGATAGACGAGTAGGTCATGGCCAGAATGAAGAGTCAATCTCAGTGCCTTCGAAGAGATGCTGATCCTGAGACATGCTCGTGGTCGCTCGAGGCAGAAAGCTCAGTTGAGCTACTGAAGGCCTGGTCATTCCTTTGGCGTGACAGCGTTTCGCTTGTGGAGCGACTGCTGCTCTGTGGCGAAATATAGGCTGCTTCTGGACGAATTTCACGGTTCACGAAAGGGATAAAGCTCTGCGTAGTATTGGTGTGAAGATCCATAGTGCTAGTCGCAAGGTGTTCACTACGGTAGGTCGACTTCATCTGGCCGAATGGGAGTGAAATGCCGTCATCAAATGCATAAAGGTCACTGTTATACAGGTATGACGATTGAGCAGATGATCCTTGTTTCGTGAAGGAATTTGAATTTGGGATGCTCGTGAGTGTTCGCTTCCGCACCATGTTATGTGGTGGCACAGCAGTGCTATGTCCCCAGCTAGGTTGTAGGGGCCGTGACGTAAAAAGTAGCCGCTGGGATTGTGATCGAACAGGGGGCAGGCTTGTATGGTCTTCACGGTGGTATCCATCTAACCTTGCAGCAAAAATCGAGGGGCCACCTGGCACATATTGTTGTAACTCTTGTCTTCATGCTTGAATGAGATTTGCGATAGCCAACTTTCTGTGAAGAGCTGCAACTTACAGGGAAGTTATGAATCCCCACTGTGGCCCGACGGCTTCAAGCATACGGATATACACTTTAACGTCTGCCATTAGAGGCTCGACAACCTGGGCCGATGGTGGTTTGATGTCTTCAGCTCCGCTGGCGTGCATTTCTCTCTCCCTCAGCATGATGTCCCATATCTTTATCAGAAGCGTCGTACAAGATAATTCGGCAGCAAAAATGTGCATGGGCCATGTTAGCAGTTGTCTCATCAGGCGAGAATGGTCACATATTCGTGCGCATGCTTGTGCAGCGTTGACACATATGTCCAAGGCATTATCATGCAATACAGATAAATGAGTTTGGTATGGAAATGGTTCCATTGACGATGTCCTTGAAAACGGCGTACGAATAAAATGTTGGAAGATTAGCATTTGAATGAGGTGATAGGCGATTTGCAGCGTAGCGGCATCGATAATATATAGTGACCCCGTTTCTATCTTTGACCATGAGACTAATTTGAAGGAATTTAGAGAAAAAGCAAATAAAAATCATAGTAACGCACGGTGCGCTGGTAAAGAAGCGTACCACTCTTGGAGGGTGGAGTCCAGCCGGGTGAAAATCTCGTGACGCCAGCTTGAAGAAGTATGTCCAAACAAATTTTTGGATTTGTCAATCGTATACTAAGAGACTTTAGTTCGTGGCGGCGGTTGAATATCGTTGTTACATACCAGGGTCTTAGTAGCATAAGCCATGACTTGCGACAATCTAATGAGCTGGTTAAAAGCCGAGATTTTGGCAGGGGTTTCATCGGGCTGTTGAAAATTTGTTGCAGAGTTTTCCAGCATCCAATATTCATCGTCAACTTCTAGGGGAAGATCTACATCGAAGCTTGCTTAGATCAGCTTATGCAAATGAGCAGGTAAAGATACATACTCCTCTTCACCAATGATACAACTTCGGCCAAGTGAGACGCATTCAAATCGATCCAGTACAACGAGACACCAGAAAGCCCGTTTCCAAAGTTCTTGATTTACCGTAGGTTTACTACGGTAAACCTTTTTCCGGTGTGCACCGACATCTTGAGCTTTTCGAATGCCAACCCCAACTAAAGTCCAAGCCAATGGATAGTAAGGTGTTCCTCTGGTATATATTCCAAACAGCTGGATAGCAGAATATTTAGCCCGCAAGAAATGTGGAATATCGGCTGGCTCACAGCAAAGGATTGGATTTCAAAAAGTGTAGCCGGGTAGAAAAGGTGTCGCCGTGTCGCGTGAAGCTCTTGGTGCGTAGCGTATATCAATGAGAGCAAATGAAAGAGAGATGTACTAACTTATTCCAGTCTCGCAGTAGATCCAACCGGCTGGCGTGTTGGTGTCGCTAGATCCTGGAGCGAGCCTAGGAGCCTTTAACCACCGGCTGGCTAAAGCGAACACACCAAGGCATACAGCGATAAACCATATGTTAACCTCGTAAAGCTTCTCTTCCCATTGTCGATGAAAGGTAGTGCGATGAAGGAGAGGAAACTGAGGATTAACGTGATGGAAATACAGATTTATGAGTTCCGTGGCTAGATCAGGCGGGGGAAACTTAGTCAGGACAAATTCGATCAGCCGAGACGTGTCTATAAACACTTCTTCCCAATCTCGTTCTCTCTGCAGGTCATTCTCGTCAGGAAATCCGATGGGATACGGTAATTCATTGCTCACCTGGGGCATTGTCCAATATTCCTGACGACGACTAGAAAATCCAGTGGTTGAGTCATTCATACCTTCCGGGCTGTCGTGTAGGTTCCCCTGACTATTCTCCATAGACTCTAGCAGCGTCATCATCTTGAACCTTTGCGTAGCTCCCACAAGACCAACAGAGCTACTCTTTCCATGGAATCTGACGTGAGCGCCAGATGACGGGTCGACTGGGATGCTTTCTTCTTCATGCAACGTCAACTTCTGTACGAGGCCACTAATGCTCTCAATTTCAATTATATCAAAATTGGTAGACTCCTCTGAGGACTCATATCCGTCTGTATCTTCGAGGAGATGCTGCTTCTCACTCGTGTTAAAACATTCCAGAGCCAACATGGAATCCGGGCCGCTTAGCATAGCCTGTTGGTCTGCAAATGAGTCCAATGTGACAGAGTCTACTTGTCTTTCTCCTTGCTTGAGCTCTGAGGACGAGAAAGAAACGAGAGATTGTTTTTCGACAAGTGACTGGGTCACATCTGATTTTCTCCAAGATCCACGAACAACATCAGGTCCAAGTTCCATTGAGAAATCTTGTGCTGGCCGGAGCTGCATGAGATATAAAGGAGTGGGTAAAGGAGTCAATGGAGACGCGGGTGAGCTGTATTATGCGCAGCTGACCTGCGCCAAAAGTGCTTCCAACCTTTCCATTCTATCTTCCAGTCCAGTCACATACCTGAACGGTAGGTTTTCATACAAAAGACGAATTGGGTAGCAGAACATTTACGCTTTCGACGGACCTCTCGGTCTGGACTCCTCGCTGCAGGGGTTTGAGAAGTGTAGCAGTTGTAGGACGTCTTTATACATACACATAAGTGCAAGGTTTTCTAGCATGCAAACAATTTGTGCATGAGTTTTCTCGCGTTTTGGAGCCGTCACATTTAGTTTTTCGGCGGCGGCAGGCGTCGCAAGCTCTGACTGGTTTACTTCTTTTGATGGTGTTTGATTGATCATTTGGTAATGAAGAGACAGATGATTTTGAGTCTCCAATGGGTTGACTCCGTGCTGGGATGTCCATAAGCTGTCAAGCCCAAATTGAGCAGCACGATGACGGAAGACGCGCGGCACATGGCGGTGGGCGCTACCAGAGGCCATTTATTTATGCGAAAGTTTACGGAGAAGCTCACGTGGCACTTCGTGGGTAAAGAATTAATGTGCCTGGCAATGCTGGCATTGAATAAGCCTGGCTTCTCCAGTATCCAGACCCCTGACTACTGTACTTATTATGACCATCCTATCTTACAACATTTATCGCCTAAGGCCTGTATTACGGCCCATCACTAGATTTGCATCCAACTTCTACCGACCCTCTCCACCCCAATTGCCACCAGACGAACAGCGAGAATTTGAACAACTTCAGCGGGCAGCACAGAACCCTCTAGCACAAAGTAACTCGAACAACATTACGACAGTTGAAGTAGGGGCTGCGTTTCCACTTCACCCAGATGCCCCGCAGCCAGTTAAACCCGAGTTTGAAGGTGACATACATCCTGTTACTGGAGAACGTGGTGGACCCAAAAGAGAACCAGTGGGGAGGTGGGGATCTGACTCAGAGGGCGATTGGAGCTTCAAGGGTCGTGTGTCGGATTTCTGAAGGCGCCGCGTTATGTTACGCGATTCGATTTCACTCAAGTGCCAAGAGGCAGTGTCGCAATATCGCAGGTTAACATATATTCTACTAGGCACGTTCAACTCTTCGTACCAACATAATTACTATCTTCTTTCTAATCAGAGACTCGTTGTGACAGCGGCCATATCCAAAAAACTCGAAAAAAGGTACGCACCTGTAGGGACAGCGTGTATTCAACCTTCTATTCAGAAAAGGGTATCAAAAACGACGGCAATATCAGGGAAATAATAAACGCAACTCTATTGATTCTACACCCGAACAATCTTGTGCCTACAGCAGTCGAAGACTCCGATTGTTCTTGTGCGTCTGGGATAATTTTCGGCAGAGCGGCATCACAATAGATATGGTTCTGTGTGTAATTGTGGCGATGTGAAAAGACGTTTTTTTCTCCCGGCTGAGCAGATCAAATTCTTTTCGCGACTGTTCGGGCTGTGATGTGTGTACAACTCTAATACAATAGACTGAGACAAGTGTACAGGTCTGTAGCAGAATTTTTGTAGGGGCTAACTCTTGATTACTCCCGTTTATCGTCTAATACCGCGAGCTGTAGGAGCAACTCCGCGACCACGGCGAGCTATGAAGAGAGATCATGATCAACGATGCGTGAAAAGGAAAATCATTGACATTGAGGATTTACCGTTTGCTAGAAAAAAATACATTAGCATTTTTGAGTAAACTTCGTTAAAAGATCAGGATGTGAGTACCTCGCATGATCGTCGCACGTCCACGCGCAGTACCAATTCCTCTCCCTCTCATTGCATTCGGGCCCACTCGCTTAAACCTATGAGTTTAGCAGTGAGCAGCGCAAACCAGCAGAAACTAATAATCACTCACATTGGGGCGTTTTGTAACATGTCGGGCACAATGAAGAATCGTATCATACTACCTCTGATATATACTTGATCCAACTGAGATACGCGACCATCTCGCCCAGTGACGGTGATATCTTTCAATGATATGTTCAGGTTGTCCTCCGCTGCGAAAATATTGTCCCAATCAGCCGAAAACGCGAGGAGTATCACACACCCACGTACCTTCAGCTAATTTTCCTCGGTACAACTGTCCAGTTTTTAGCTCTACCGTAATGACATGACCTAACGATTCGTGCAAAAGTTTCACGGGGACACCAAGACTAGCCATTGTAAGTGTCCAAGACGAGCGTGACTTAGTTTGGATTGTGTGGGAAAATTTTATATTCTCACAATAAAACAACAACGCATAGTATACAGTGAACAAAGTGCTCCGGAGTTGCGCCTCCAAGCCTCAAAAGCTACTCAAAGAGTAGATCAAAAAGTTTATATGCATAACCATAAATATAACCAAGCCAAGTAAATTTATAATTTCTCCTCTAAATTAGCTAGAAAAGCTAGCCAGGTCTTCTTGTCAATTACACCTTCATCTAGGGTCATTATAAGTATATTTAAAGTACCTCTAAAAATTGACTTCGCAACTTACAGAGTCCTTCTGTGTCTGTGATGACGACATAACGGGCGCCAAGTTTGGCGAAGAACTGGTGTATCATTTCCAAGGGTGAATTGGACTGAGCAGTCAAAGGCGCCTGCAACGGTTTAAGTTAAGTGATAGTGTAAGTTACACACATTACCTGATCCATGTAGACGCTAAAGTCAAACAAGTCTCGACTCTGACGAAAACCGTCGTCCATTATTGAAGACATAGAAGACGTCGCCATGGCCGCGTGAGAATAAGTGGCATGGAAGTGTATTTCATCCTCAGCTTCATCTGCAACAAGACCTGTCGCAATAGTAGTATAACTCCCGTGATATTAGGTGAAAGGTTGTTGACTTACTTAGGGCATGCTCAAGCTCACTAGCACCGATATACCCTACCAATCTAGAACCCTCGTCGTTGGCATCCTTTCGTAAAATCGGAAAGCCACTGTCGTTATTTCCACACGCTGTCAACGTAAGCAGCTGGTCTCTTAAACTCTTGACGGTATTTTTCTTGTCGAGTCGGATCACTTCCACATCGCGAGAGACCTATGCCAGATTATGAGCATGGCAAAAAAATGGGTAGTTGCATATACCGACTACATCGCTAATTTGAAGCTTGCCCCATAGGTATTCGTGCTTGGCGTCTAGGTACGGTAACTGGTTTAGCTCAATAACGAGGTCATAAATTCCTTTAGGCTCCAAAGCATCGGCCACTGTTTTGGCCACAAGAACCGAGAGCATGACAGGGACGACATAAGTCAAAGTGTCTGTGAGCTCAAACATTATGACTGCCAAAGATACAGTAGTCCGCTTATGAAAAAAGCCCTTGTGAGCTTGCATTAGCGAAAGAGGTTATAGATACGCACCGTAACACCCGATAATGTAGCCGCTGCGCCAACCATTGCATATAAGCCTGGGATGATATCTGGCGTATGAAAACATTTAAACGGAGCAAAAATATTTTACAAATGGTTCATACAGTCCATGTCGCCGTTTTTCGAAATGAAAACATTTGATCCTTGGCTCTGATAACGTAACCACTGCATAGCAATACCTAAGACCCGACCTGCGCAGGCGCCAACGCCAAGTGACGGAATAAATATTCCGGCCGGAAGTTTGATTCCAAAAGTCACAATGGTCAAACCCGCTTTTACAACCATGGCGACCAGAACAGGGCGGACCACTGGCCAGACGCCTCTGAGAGTTCGAGGATCTACGCCACATAGACCTGTTCGCTGACTGATGGGATCTGGTTTACATTCAGCAAAAAGTTCGTAAACAAGCTCAGTGCCGCCCATTCGAGTATAAGGATTGATGAAGCACAGGAGTGTCGTGATCAAAGTAATCTAGGTGTTCACTAAATCATTGTGCATGCGTGAAAAGTAATTGAGGCCTTTACGAGGAGAACTTCTACAATCGGGCGCGATTTGAGCCAGGTTTTGTTGCGAACGTTCTTGCTCCAGGAATAGTTAAGCTTTGAGAAGTAAGCGCCATATACACCCTGTGTTTTAAAGTTGGAGTAGTTCTGGAGCGAATGCAACCAACGTACTCCAAATATTCCTAGAAAAATAAAGGGCAGCAATTCGTATGCGTGCCAATCCTAGATAATGTCAGATAGGGAATTTCTCGCAAAACAGATATTGCTCAACCTTATCATACGTAACTTGAAACAACACGAGCTTCCCGGTCCCAAAAGGATCCAGCATTTTGAGAGTAATGGCTGCTATCATTGCGCAGAAAAAACTGGATAATTCATGTTGGTACTAGGATTGACCAGGGGATACCGTTGAGAGCGAACCTTCTCCACATGACCTAGCTGAAGTTTAATAGTTACAAGAGCCCGATTTCGAGAATTCCTGACCTTAGGTGGGAAGAAATATGAGACTTCCTCCAAACTAAAGAGGGTTCCTCCTATGGGCGCTCCAAATGCTACAGCCACACCAGCTGCGCACGCCGCGCTAAGAATTTCACGACGTTTAGCTATGATGATTTGGTAAAGTTAGGCGAAAAGTATTCGGCCATTAGATTGCTTTGCCCCGTACCTTCGTTATTCTCATACTTGTTGAAAAAGCGGCTGATAATGTTACCAATGCAGCTCGCAATATGCACAAATGGCCCTTCTTTCCCGAGCGAAAGTCCAGATGCGACAGAAAGCGCAAGGCCAACTGCTTTGGTGAATAACACACGGCCACCGAGGTAGCCATGAATGACAAATCCTGTAATATTTGAGTGCTATTTCTTTTTTAAAAGGATATCCTCGTAGCGTACCAGAAAGAATTGTTTTGATTTCTGGGATGCCACTCCCAGCTGCCTGAAGCGACTATGTAAATCATGTGCGTAGTACACGTGGAAAAGGGAAGCGCACATAGTACATAACCTTCCTTTTTGGAGTTGTTGAGGAGGACGGATCCTTAGCCTCGTTCGAGCCGAAGCCAGGGTCAAGGACGCCGGATTCTTTACGCGTCATAAAGGTGGTAGACCTCGTAAGATATATTGTGAGAAGGCTTGAAGTAAAAGCTAAGCAGAGCTGGCACGGCATTTGGTCAGCATGTTAAGGAACTCAGTTGCAGCCACCCACAGCTATGATAGCATAAGAGACGTATTCCGCTAGATTTGTGCCTATGGTGTCGTGCCGGCTGGAAATAACATGAGCCCATGTTCTCCATTGTTTGCAGGTATTCTGGGAAGAAAGGCTGGGTATATTTGGGCCACCGGAGGGGTCACTCGATGCCAAACAACAGAACCGTTTCGCTTTCCACCACGCACCGCGACAGTAGCCTTCTTTGGTATCGAACAGCACCTGCTCACTTCGAACCACAAGAAATGCAACTATGGCAGTGAGAAAGCCGATGATGGTCACGATAAACCACCCCAAACTTTTGTCAATGAGCAGCCTAGTACGTGATCGGATAGATTTGTGCCTTCTCAGATGAGAAAACCGAGCTGAGTCTTTGATAGCATCGTGAAGCCAGTCGACAGAGGAGAAAGAAGAGTACCAGACTCGGATTCCGTTGATTTTTGAGTCCGCGCCTGGTTCAGGGTCATCTTCAGAGTGGACTTGAGGGAAATCATATGCCGAAATTGGGCGCTCAATAGTCAAACGAGAAAAGGTCAAGTCCCGATATCTTGAAGATAGGAGGCTTGATTGGTTGGAAGGTGTTCTTTTGAGCGTCAAGGGGGGCAGCTTTGGAAACCTTCGACGGGCATTAAGGTTGACAGAGGCATTCAAAGTACGACTTTGATTGTGCGTCAAGGGCAAGGTACCATATGAGGTCCTGCGGTTATGAAGGAATGTTTGTTCTGTAGGTGAGGTGTCTGGGGTATCGGATTCAGTGTGCATATCTTGCACGCCAGTTCCGGGCACACTATCTACAGTCGTCCTGCTTCCTAAGCGCATGAGACGCTCACGACGCCACAATGTAGATGAAGGAGCACCAGTTGAAGCCGACACGCTGTTGTGCATGGGAAAAGGTTGTCGGAAGCAATGTTGTTGGGGTTGTCAGTGGGGTCAGGGCTCCGTGTCGTGACATGCCGTGATAGGAAATTCGAGTACAGTTCCAAATACACATCAACTTCAGCACTCAAAACTATTACCCGGAGTTGAGCCACTGGACAGAGTGTATTCGACCTGAGAGCTGCAATGAAATGCAAAGGATGGGCACTGCGTCGGTCGGATGTGATAATCAAGAAATTTTCTTTGTAAGGGTCGCGGTGCGACTTTGTCAATTCATATGCATTGTGCTTTTACTCACCAGATGGTGACTTCCTCTATAGAACGGCTTTGTGAGCCCATTGAGGGTGAATCGGACTTCGCCTTGAGTGCATCTGCTCTGTCCAATGGTGCATCGCATCTAGCTTTTCCATCTTTTTAACCAGCCGATGAACGTTTTTGGGGGCGCATTTTGGTAAAAGCGGGAACGTGCGCCAAAATTTGATTGCGTTGGGTTCCATTTGATCTCTGAAAGAAGAAAAGTGCGATCGAATGGTTACATTAAGGTGTACTTATTGTAAAAGAGCGCTAGCTCTTAAAAAGTAATGTATATTATAAAAAACTGTTATACCCGTCTATAAAATAACGGCTCAATCTACTTTTACCCCGTTGTGGAGTCTCCATCACTTGTCGCGGTGGGCTCTACCAGCGGCGCACTTGCGTTACTAACCGGATTACTTCTTGACATCAACGAGTTCAACATTGTAGCCAGTCCGCTCATTTGAGCTGGCTGAAGCAATGAAACGTTGATTTCGAGGCTAAGCATTGTACCATTCGAGCTTGATCCTCGTAAGACAGCTGGAGGTTGCGGCTGGTCACTGGGCGGGAGAGACGTAGCAGGCATAGGAATAATTCCCAGTGCATGGAGTGCTGGTAGCGATGCAACCGGAAGTTGGATGGGGATAGCGGTATTTATGGCAGTTTTGTTCGGTAAAGGTGTTGAAAGTGGTACAGAATACGCAGAGGTCGTGCCGAGCTGGGGATGTGCACCGTAAAGCTGAGTGTATGTATAAGGATAGCCACGATAATATTGCGCCGGTACAGCACCAGAAGCAGTTGCATAGTATGGCGAACGGGGGGTATTCGCAGCAGCTCGCTTTTCTTTCTCTCTACGTTCAAGTTCTACACGAGCGGTACGAAGGTTATTATTGAGCGACGTCGTTTCGGCACGTTCATCGTCTAATAACAAAGAGGCAAGTAAAACCGCTTGACCGTCAGGCGCAGCTCGCTATAACATAGCATTAGCTTTCTGATGATGGATTAGCATAGAGCAGCCGTGCCTTTCCTGAACGAGTTTGAACCCTGCGAAACCGCGCATCAAGTGCACATCGCCGCCTGTGACATTCCAAAGCAAACTTTGTCTCTGGATAATTTTCTGGGTATTAGAATCAGAGCAGCGTTGACAGCTTGTTTTTTGACCTTCGATATCTTTTCTCAAATCTTGCTCGGTCGCTTTACCCTTACCCTTTCCACCTTTGATAAGGACTTCCAGATCATCTTTGTTGTGCTGGAAGACGTGATATGGTAGCAGTCTGTTCAGCACATCTATTGCATCCTGAAACGGGGTGTCTACATCTGGGTGCAGCACAAGCGCGTGATCTGAAGCAAGACGCGCTATGAATCTGATATGCAAAGTAAGACCTCCTTTGCTCCAATTGTGATAAGGTAAGCGGAACCTAGCTCTAGTCTCTTCCGTGGCTGACCACTCCTCTATGCTTTGGGTTTTCTTATTTATCAACGACTTGAAAAGAGGCAAAGAAGCATGAGGGATCGAGGGATCGGCAACATGCCATGTTGATGGTCCTGCAGAAGATGATCCTATGGAAGACGTGGAGGCGTCTGTATTTAAAGAACTGAAAGCTTGCGGGATGTTGTTTTTCAGCTCATCATGGCCGGATGAGGACAAAGGACGCGAAGACGACGAAAAGGCGTCCGACATTTGTCACGTCTTTTGTTGCTTTGGATGACTGGAGCCCGTGACCTTGACCCGTTCTCAAGACATTAGGGCCGGCTAATACCCGCCACACTCCAAAAAAGTCCAAAATAAATTAAATTTATCTCGTCTCATTCTATGATATAACAGATGAATCAGTAATCATCTCTTCACCCGGAATGGAGGTTGTGATTTCTTGTGACTTTTGTGTTTGACCTTCTGCTTCGGTCATGGCCCTGATCTGAATAGCAGCCTTGACCGTTTTAAGCAATTCAGCAGCTCGTCCAGCGTCCTCCGCATTACTACCCGCAACACTCTCTAAATATTCCCGGGCAAGGAACAAGTCTCCGTTAGCTACACGCATCTGATATTCTGCCACCTCCAAACTCGACTTGGCATAGTCTTGGATAGGTCGGACTGATAGACGGGAAAATTTGTGTTCACGGGGGTCAGTTGAAATGTCAATAAAGGCAACGGAGCCCCACTCAACGATCAGCTTGGCAAACCTCAACAACCTTCCGGTGATATGCTACCGCTTCTGCGGGTTCTTCGAGCGCGCGGTGGAGTTTGGCCAGCTTTAAGTTGATGGTGATTTCATGGGGATCTGCAGGAATGAGTGCATGCTTGAGGCATTCGACAGCTTCCCGAAGTCTGGAAGCAGCGCAAGGATATTGATTCCCAAGACCACTTAGATAATGATGAACCTACTTTCCGATCTCTTCATAGCACATCCCTTGTGCCTGCCACAAGCGTACATCATATGGTCTGGGCTGTCAATAAGTTGCCGGTTTCTGGATATCAGGTGAAGGGTAAGTACCGTAGAGCTGTCGCATGTTGGTAATAATATAGGGCATAATTATGCATGCTGAGGAGTTCATAGGCTTGTCCAAGACCATACCATGCCCGATAATCTTTACGGTTTACATCTAGGGTACAATAAAACCATTGAGCGTTGCGATTGGACAGCCTATATAAAATTGTACGTACCCACAGCTCGACGATACGCTTCAATAGCAGCATGCGAGTTTTTCATTTCAACATATTCATGCCCCATAAGGGTCCACGCAGACAGATAGGTCCGGTCGAGCTGGGTTGCTCTTCGGAAAAATTTTACAGCTTTCTCATGTTCAGCGCGAAGTGAGTAATGGTTTCCTAGGAGAAACAGATTACCAAGCTTCCAGTAGCTCACGGTTTCGGGGGCGCACCAACGAGACAACACACTTCTGGCCGATCTTTATCCAGTGCCAAAAATTCGTGGGCCAATTTTGACAATTTGAGCCTGTTGTCTGTGACATAAAGAATGTTGGAGTAGACATCGATATCATCGATTCTATATGGGTCTAGCGTAAGAATTCCTTCAAACTGTATCTCGGCTTGGCCAAAATCTGCGAAGCATCTGTTATCTTCCACATCAGATCGGTGTAGAAATCGACTGACCGTGAAGGTGATAAAGAACACAAGCACGGAGACTCATTATCCATAGGCTATTCGGGAAAAAGTCGTGACTCAAGAGACGGTCACAAAGGCCGAGCTCATCCTCTGATGGGTTATGAAGCTCGTTAAGCGTCTTGATTTGGAACATTTGAACCAAAGGATGCGAGGGAGGCAGCGGCAGTAGATGAAGGAGAGAAGAAAGCTAATTGATCAGTGAGTTTCTCTAGTAAAAATTTGGGTAATGCTAGAAAACCTCTTCGCCGTCCCCAATACAACTACCCAACAGTATCCACGCGGACCAATTCCAAGGGAAGCCTGCAATAGAACGGAGGACACTCTCCATAGCCTCCTCACGCCTAGACAGTCTTGAGAGAAATAGAGCTTTCCTAGAGCGCCAATTAACCAACTACCGAGGAGGAACAACCTAGCGCACAAGAATAATAACCATGGATCAGCGATATCGCTGACCATATTCAAGAGTTCATTCAATGAATCGTTGACAGGAATTGGAGGCTGATGGCGGTTGTCTGTCGAATCGTTGATAAGAAGACGTCAATGGACCATGAGCTGCCTACTATCTAGTCTATGCCAATCGCGTTGAGCCTTTTTCTCCGCGACCTTATCAGAAGTGATTAGACACTGCTAATTGACTTACTTCCAAGATGTTCTGAACTTACGATGAACTGACTGTATACACTCAAAAATCGTGCTTTAGAGCTCCTACACTCCCTGAGTATGTGGATAGCGCGTTTAAATTCCCTTGCTTCAACACATGCCTGAGCGGTCGTAAGAACATCTTCCTCTTGTGTTTCCAAATCATCTTCCCGTGTTCGGACGTCCGCTGGCTGACCTAGTGGCAGAACTACATGCGAAAAAAATGCCAGGGAAATCTGTGCTGATGAACTCTCGGCAAATGGTCCCGGACGCGGCGACCTCACTCTCGTAGGAGTAGAGCTAGAGAGTTCAAATGAACCAGACACCAGTTGCCTCTTCTTCGACGGGATAGAGATGTATAGTTCGGCTGCCCTAAATAACACGTTAAGTATTTGAGAGTAAGACTGAATGCATGCACCATTTGGAGGCAACCGAGAGTCCTCGACCTGAACATTCTTTGATCGCGCTCTTCAGCTCAGCCGCCATTTGTGTGTCTACGCTCTGAATCATCGCAGTGGCTATCAGGTGTGTGCCGCAAGCTGCTAGGGCTTGAATTAGCAACTGATCATTGGGTGATAGGATATTGCTTACGGTTGGAGTGTCCGTCTGGTAGAGGCAAGACGCTGCCGTTAGATTCCTTAATGATAGCGTCGTTAGAATTATAAATTGATGCTACACGTATAACTTACTGTACTATCCGATACGCGTCGTGAATCGTGATTCGTGATTTTGCCTTAATTGTGATTCTTAAATCACATGACTACAAACCCGTCGCTCATTTTCAATTTGGTTACATAACATACATTCCCTTCACAGGATGCCCGCTTACGGTTTCGCCGTAAGACTAGGTTACATATTCACATCGAAGCCCTTATTACTCGGCTGATGGCACTTTATCTTGTTCTCTCTATACTCGCGGCTGTTTTTCGCATCTATACGGTCCTTCCGGGTTTTGGAATGACTCGGCGACAATACAGAGGAAGCTCAGAGCCTTGCAGTCTTGCGGTGTTCCTTGGATCGGGTATGCAATCTCCAGTCAAGGTAGAATAATTTGATGAACAGTGTTTACACAGGTGGTCACACCACGGAAGCTCTTTCTCTCATGTCTGGCCTGGACTTCTCGCGCTACACCCCACGCGTGTATATTATCAGCCAAGGCGACGTCTTGAGTGCCCAGAAAGTGTCAGAAATCGAATTATCAAAGAACATCCCGTCAACTGTATGTAACTGGTATTGGCATAGATATTTGGTTGACCAACTTCCTGTCAGAACAGCAATCCTTCTTTTTCCATTCTAACAATACCTCGCGCTCGTCAGGTGCATCAATCACTTCTCGGCTCGCTACCTAAAGCTTGCCTGTCTCTCGTGACATGTATTTATCTTATTGTGATTCACCCTCTCTTTCGGACAAGTCGGACCAAGTTCGCGGATATTCTACTTATCAATGGGCCTGGGACGTGTTTTGTCCTGTGCGTCGCGGTGTATGTGAACAAAGTAAAAAATCGGAATTTGGTATTGCTTTCAGATTGCTGATCATCGCCCAAACAGTTCCTAGGTCTACCAGCCTCGGAGATCGTATACGTAGAATCATTTGCTCGGGTGAAAACCTTGTCTCTTTCAGGTAAGCTTCTCCGCCCATTGGTAGACAGGTGGGCCCTGTCGTCTAACCTTGTTATGCCATCTCACTCAAAAATCGAGATTCATCGTGCAATGGCCACAAGTTTTGCAAGACGGAGGTCGGGGTGAATGTCATGGAAGGGTGGTCTGACCTTCGCCGTAATCAGCTGCGATCTTGTGTTATCATCATGCGCATAATACAGAGATCGATTGATGAGTTTTGCCCCTGCTAGCACTTCCATTGTATGACAATTGGTGGGTAGAAAACCCACGACAGCCATGCTTCTTTCCATTGTGTGAGCCGTCATTAAAGTTTTGTTTGGGTGTATACCGTAAACAACCCCCATCTTAACCGATACCAGAGTTTGGGGCATAAACGAAACACGACTGCTAAGATGAAAATGTATGATGTGGATGGTATTCGCATGAAATTTGAACAAGCTAAGTTGCTGGGTAAAGCGCACGCCACAAGAGTCCAAGTTTAGATAAAGACACAGTTGTGAAATCATTTCCTAGTCCACCTGTCTTCTCCACTGTTCCCGCCCCTTCTCGGGCTAGCACTGCGGCCGCGACCCCCCTCTCGCTTGCTTGGTTCCCATCCGCCACCGCCTCCATCTGTCTTCGATGGATGGAGCCTCCTCTCCAGTCTTTGACCAGCTTTCAAAGAGGAGACCAGGTCCTTTGACGCAAGTCTAAGATGCATAAAGTTACAGAATCCACCGCGATTACATTCACCATTCTCGTTCTGGCGACAACACGCTTCACGAAAATCCGTAACAGGTGATAATTCAGCATAAAGCGGTCGACCTTTGAGAGTGTGAGGTGTGTTCTGTTATAAATGAGTAGACCTACCGGCATACCACCGCTCGTTGCAGTTGTCTACCGCTGCTTGAGCCTCTGTCTCCCACTCATACCGTGCATACACGTTCCCAATAAGGTGATCTCCAACATTGTCACACACCTAATGAAAGGCTTAATCATATAATCGTGACCCAATGAATTGATTGCACTTGCATGCAACTCAAGGAGGTGCCCAAATTTCGCTAATTCGCAGTACAAATCTTCGTACACTGCGTCAAAACCTTCTTGGAGTTCTTTTTCAGTAAGTTTGCAAACAGGATCGTGTGCAGGGTTATGGTAAACATTTGGCAAGAGAATGGTTTGAGAGAAGGGTGGACGAATATGCTTGCGAGAGCAGCGGTCTCCATGGCGGCAGGCACCAATCTAGAGATCAAATGGGATATCATAAACATTGAAAGAAGTGCATAGAGAGAGATTACTTTGTAGTAAAAAGAACAATTAACGCGATCCTGTTCAGTGCCGAAGATGTTTGCCTTTTTGAAGCAGAATGAATATCCAAAAATTGTCTCGGAAAGGTTACAACTCACCAAGTGAGAAGCCATTGCAGCCTTTTAGCACTTTGAGATGATATCAGAGTCAGGAGAGTCACTAACTTGATGGACGCACCGAGTTCTTGTTGTTTTGGATGAGTAGAAAGCTATGGAAAACACGGGTGTCAAATTTTCGCACTGTTGCTTACAAATATAGGCTGACTCTCCCCCTCTTCACCTATGTTGACTACGATATTTGACAAGATACACTCTTATGGCTAACATCGACCCGTTCAGCTGGGTTAACGTATAAGGTATCCTCGCTCACACCTGGGATTGTCCGTCAATATACTGCCAAGCGCAAGACATTTGAGGATTTCCCCCTAGTCTGCAGATCATTGCGCAACAAATAATCACATCCACAGGGAACAGAAACGGATTTTCCCGTTCATTGCCTGGTCTCTGCATGATTTGCACTGTCATGCATGTGGTCCGTACTCGTCGTATCGTTCGAAGCTTGTGTCAACTCGAGTTGCGTCACACTCAAACCGACAGACAGAGTGTGAATATCATGATGTGGCACTTGGTCTTGGCAGACAAGTCCAATCATTTCGCCACTAAGTGCCCGTGGAGCTGTGTTGACCGAATTCCTTTCCTTGTCATTATACACGCTACAGGGCTTGATTTTTGGACCGCCATACCAGTGGGTCAACACCTTTCGGTTCGCAAGAATTTTGCTTTTCTCAGATACTTCTCCGACATACGTTTTCTATCTGTCCAGGTCAAGAAACCTTCTATTAGTATCACGGCTACTCTGCCCTTAGATGAATTACTCAGGTGCCTATTATTTGTCCACCCGAGGGCATGCAAACGAGACCTCTTGTATACAGTTATGCTTAATATCTGGCGCTTGCTTCGAAAGCAAAGCATTGGCTTTTATCCCCTTTCTCCCTGCTTGGTCTAATCATGAGGACGGCAGCAGCCTCGCAGACGGGTTCGGATTCAACTTATCTCTCTTCCTCCTCGCCAAGTGACAGCTCCAATCTTTGATATGACAGTTGTCTATCTTCCCTTGGCATAGGAATTCCCGGTATACTTGGCGCGGAAATGGGGCACCATTTTTGACGCCGAGATACTGCCTTCCGTACGACAATCGGACAGATGCCGCCAGAGCATTTTATTTAGGGACATGAGTGTATGTAATTGGAACAAAAATTTACTAAGAATAAATAACCCCAGGCCATATCAAAAATATCTACTCCTTTAGTTATCATAGTCGTCTTGGAGGCTCCCATGACATGAATGAGTCGTCGCAAGGGATGGGAGGGCTTGAGACTGCCGGCATGACATCCCAAGACTGTAAGCTTGATGAAGGAGCTGACTTGGATGATGGCCGACGTGGACTAGGGCCATAAAGCGTACTTGGCATAGTGGTTGTATTGGACCGAGGTCGCTCCTGAGTCATTAATGTCACATCTTCGGGCGAATTCATGATGTTCCCGAGTGTATTTCTACGAGAAAAAGAAAATCAATTGATGAACAACCATACGTTTCCAATACTACGTACGTGGTAAATGTATCCAAGTCAGAGATACGTTGATTCAAGAGACAAGTGGATCCTATATGATGACTTGGAGAGCGGGCGAGGATGTCTGCCGCTTTGCGAAGTCGTATAGACAGTTCAAGGATGACATTATAATTAGAAGCCTCCTGTAGGCACCCACAGTGGCCACCGTGCTCCTTGATAAAGCAGGTCTCGTCAGCACGGCCAGTCTTCAATATTCCATATTCATCGGAAGGCCCCAGATTTGAGTATGGGAGGAACATAGACGTTAGGTCGTAGTCGGGCGATACATCAGGCTGCGGAAGGATGTTCACATGTGGTTGCGCGTACTCTTCCGTGGGCGTCATGAGGGAGGGTGAGGGGGTGCTCTGTGGCGAGGAGGCATAGTATTGTGAATGTGATGAGGAAGGCCGCCGTCCCGAAAGCATAGGAATATTAGGATAAGTATTGGATGACTTATTTCTATTGATAGATGAGCGCGTTGAAATGCGGCCGATCAACGGTGAACCGTCATTTTCTGGTGCTGTTTGTGGAGACGACGCATCCGAAAGAATATCTTGCATATCAGGGGAGCTACCAGGCGAGCGTGGACTCCATCGATCGTTGGGACTGGTTCCTGGTTGGGACCATCGGGGGTGTGGTTTGTTCTTCAACTGAAAGAGTAGACGATACATTATATACATGAACACCAGGACCGAAAATCATATTTACCTCTCTAATGACACCTTCTAGTTCAGCAACACGTTTGAGCAGCCGCGCGCTCTCATCTTGTGAGTCAGATCTTTGACTAGGGTCATCGACCTCGTATACACACAATCCAGTCTGGCAATGAAAAGTCAATATAATCTTAGGTTTCTAGTAAACACTACTGACAAGCCCAAGTTGCGTACACCGTGCGCAAGCAGGACGCTTTCGATCACACTGAATGGAGAATAAATGTCGAGTTCGATGGTTGCAAATGTATTATTGCGCGTACCATTCGCTTCGAGGTATGACAGTTGAGACATGACTGAGTAGTCCGGTTACGGCGTCTAGAGCCGAGCATTGAAAGGCGCACTCAAGAACAGATAGGGCTGATATTACCTCTTGCGATGATCGCCATCAGCAGCTGGAGGCTGAGAGGTACTACCTCTCTTGGATTTAGACGAGTGTTCAGAAGACATTTTGTAGGCGAATATAGGTATATGGTGGGTGGGACAGGATGCATGACACGAACGTGTCCATGGTATTTGTATCGTTGGAGTAGGTTTGGTCCATAGAACATGAAAATGGAAAGACCTCCATTGAACAAATTACCGACGAATCGAATCGAACGCGTCAAGCCCAAGCCCCATACGGAAAATCAGGGCAGACAACCGAGGGAAAGATGAAAATGAGGAGTTTCCATGATGTCGGGATAGTCTGAATGAGAAGGAGACCGTAAACGTGAGAAGCCCATGTGAACCAGGCAATCATCATCAACGATAAGTCCATTCTGGTCAGGGAGCAAACAAACACCAGCTGTAGGAAGATCAAGCACGATACATAAGTCACCTGTGCAACTCGAACCTGGATCCGAAAAGTCACATCATGGCAGTGCAAGAGAATTCGTGCCCCAAACTTACTCACGCCCTTATGCTTTCAATGTTCAAAGCAAAGCTTGCAGAGGGATAGATATAGGATGACACCGAAAAAAAAAACTACTCGTCACCACGGTATTTAGGCCCACCCGATCATAATGGTGTGGTGCGTAAAACCCGAGGGACTAGGATAACCGCGAACTAGTCGTTGGCAAGATTCGTTGATAAATCATTCCCCAGCTGGACTATGAAATCGCCTGATTTGATGTCGTTGACGCAAATCTATACACGCCATTACTCGCCCAAATGACTTGATACTCGGCCCGGACTGGCATTAAATTTCTGTTGTTGATTGTCTTCATACTGTCACGGCGGTGGTATCGACAGCTTGGATCACCGTAATTGCCGGCGACTTACCTATGCTCAGGGTACGAAAACGCAGATTCAACGAATAGCACGAGAACATCTTGATCTTGGTTCATACCAGATCTCAGCTCACTAAACATAGAATCAAGATAAAAGCACCAGTGCGTGGATTTCGGTCTATTTTTCTGATGCGCTCAACCACCACACGCCGGTGTTGTACGCATAGTTTGAAATAGATCATCGTCGAAGTTTTGTTCCTCGGACTCAATTCACCAGCAGGGCCACCAGAGCAGGGTTTTTTCAAGGGCTGAGCAAAGGTTGTTCCAAGGAGATAATCATCATGACGTTCTAACTATTCAAGCTACCAGCTGACACTTGCATCTACTATGACTGCAGCATTTTAGAGGTGCTGACGGGTTGACGACCGAACGGCGAATCACCTTCATGTCAATGTGAAGTGTCCTACTTTCAAACACATTTTTATAGTTACTCCTGCTATCGACCATTAACTCGAACCCACCAACCCGGGTTTGATGATTCGCTCAGCCTCCGTTCCGAGTCTTCTATACTCCGAGCAAAATTAGTGTATAACTTTTCGTCGATCCACTAACCTGAAACGGAAGCTGGGTGTATATAACAGGTTACAGCTCAAATTCCTTTGTTCGGGAACCCGTGAGGAAGGGCAAAGTTATTGGACGCAGGAGGCTTTTTAACGACAGTTACGATACTATTTAATTATCAAATCATCATCAAGAATGGCGAAAGGACTGGAGCTCTTCGCAGAGTAAACCGCGGTGTCCGGATCCGGAATTCGACGCATTTGCCGGCGACCATCTATCAAGACCAGCCTGTCCTGGCGTCCAGGGCACCTTGTCCCCAATAGGTGTTGCCTACGGCAGGGGGACTTCAATATAGCGCCCCTGAGGTCAATGTGACCAGTGGGCCGGCGGAAGGACGTGATGTGATGTTGACCTGAAGTGATTTATAAAGCTTGAACAGACAGGTTCGAGTGTCTGTGCACTTTTTCTGTCACCCAATGTCTCACGATGATTCAGTTCTGACTTTACAGCGACCAGGGTCATTATATTGAATATCAAATCTCCTGTGACTCTCATCAGCAACACATCAACATCGACGGCGGACGGGGATAGCTGCCGTGTATTCCAAGAACTTCAGGTTCAGGGAGATACTGAGTGATCCTCAGTAAAGAAAACCTGGAGTAACTAACTTGGGGTAGAGGCGACATTGTGTTGACTTCCTTCATAATCGGATATCACGACATCATTAGCCGTCTCAGGCTGAAAGATATTATCATGACAATACATATAGATGTGTCAAACCAACCATGGCACACTTCCTCAAACACAATACTATCTGTATTCATACAAAGGCACTTCCCACCCCTCCCAATAACGTGACCCACCAGGCGCGGTATAGTGACACCCAACCCTCTTCGTTAATGATTCTTTTCGCGCAGTCCAGAAATCCCATGTAGGGATCAGTTTCATGCCTCAGTCTATTGATCGAGAGGAAAGATATAATGGTTAGGATGTTCGATATTGAGGCAGGATAAAACTCACCCAATAACGTCTTCATCAGCGCCCGCGTATTCGGTATTTTCCTCCGAGTCTCCTTCAACCTCTTGGGAGACTGAATTATATTCTGAAGAAGCATGATTTCGTTGAATAGCTAATCTTGTCGCGACAACTTCTAATGGCGTTAGAATGGCGGTGCACAAAGCGACGATGATAAGATAAATCGACAGTCTGACTAGAGATATATCGTTGAAAGATTTTTCTGATTTTGAGGAAAGCTCAGGCACGAGAAGTCTTCGGAGAGGCCCAAGGCCAAGGACAACGATCGCGACGTGCAAAACTTCCGCCACGAGCAAGCCAGGTGTCAAGTAAAGGATCCAGGGACGGCGACGTTCAGTCGGCGTAAGCAAAATTCGAAGGCTGTGCATAAGACGCAGAAATTTTAGTCTGTGTGGCGTCGTAATTGAGCTATTGTCACTGCTGATCAGCCTTACAGCATCAAGAAGATTCGAAGAGCCATACCGGTAGGTTAAAATTGCTGTGGGCAAAGAGATGAGCATCATAGCAACACTGTAGACAAGCGTTCCCTGTAAATTGGGATAAGTAGGTAGGAGAATCTTTAGAAGGGTTACAAACTAGAATGCCTGCTTCTGGTGCTCGGTAAGCGCCGTGCCGTGTGCGAGGAGCATCGAGAAAGAAGACGATGAAAATAGTGACGACTGTTGTGCTTAACAAAGTCGGCACTATAGGTATGGTTCACCGCAATGAAGCATTCCAAATAAAGCTAAGTGTACTCAATCCTTTATAAAATCCTGCCCAGCCCTGTAGAAAGGTCAAATGCTAGTTCATGGAAAAATTGAATGAACGAGAGACATACCTCGTGTTTGTACACCCGCGCCATCATACCGAAGTATGAATGGATGACTGGACCAGTGTGAGCTTGTGCTCCGCCATCAGGATCTAAACGTAGTGCTTTGGGATTGTAATTCGCCCTGAATCGGACTAGTACGCCCGTAAGTGGTACAATAATAGCAAGGCTAATTGCTAATGAGGGTATCAACAGAAGAATCTCGAGCAGCCGCATGATATGGAGGATGAGGAAGGAGGGCCTGTTGCGCAGCCGTAAGTTTTAGCTGTCAACTTTTTACTTTAATCCGTCACGTGCCACCAACGTCCACCAGTCCACTGTCTACCAGATTACCAGTACATCCAAATTCCAGAATTACAATGCGGTCGCCAAATCTACGAGTTTGGGCACCTTTTTTGCAGTGTATTTGTCGCCGTCTCCTTGCATCATTCACGGTTCTACCGTCTACACTTTACGTGGCAGCAGCTTCGGTTGCTTATGCTTCAAGCCGATTCCTGCATATACAATGATATATCATAGCTGGGGATTAGCTCTTGCCTGTCTTTACTTCAGATCTGCGTCATCTGTTTATCTCCTATCGTACAAGGGTTGTTTTTTCTTTTACGGCGGTCATGATTTAGACTAACGCTACATGGAGACTAAACAACCAGCGTTTGAGGTGCTCCACGATAATAAAAACGTGTACAAGCGCGTATACTAGACCAAATCCTTTCAATCGCCTGCGCGATTAGTTTCCTTGGGTATTGAGTGTTTTGAGCTCTATTGTGTATGTACTTACTGTATGTGCTCCTCTGTGATTGGAAAAATGTTTTTTATTTAAACCAAACCACTACGCAAGCTGTTTGTAGATAGAATCTTCTCATATATCCGCACGGCGAAGTAGGTGCTCAGGTACAGATAACACTAGGTATGCAGGTCGCTAAACAAGCTCACTTGCTTATTGGTTTGACTCTCCGACTGATGTAAACTACTCCAAGCGCCAAACGTCGAACTCTTTGTGACCAGTTTGAGCATATCGTATAACAACGACGTCTTTGAGACGTTTCAGCACTGGTCCTTCTAGGCATTCATTGGGATATAGATGCATTCTACGGTTGAGGCAGTTGCTAGGAATAAGGTCAGTAAGTCTGTAATCGGTGCGATTGTCTGAAAATGATTGGCTGTTTCTACTTTCTCCCAGAAAACTGCACTCGAGGAGCTTAGGTTTGCTCGGCAACGTAACACGGGCTCCCGAAACCACTCTTCAACCTCATCATTAGCTCAAGACAGCTCAAGGATATCCTATTCGGTGCCCGCACAATCGAGAGACGCCACTGTTGTTTCCAGGTTTTTTCCGTCTACACCAACTTCGAACGGCACAGTACTTGTACCAAGCTCAAGTCCACTCGCTGCTGAAGGAAACCAGCTTACTCTCCATCCTTACACCGACCGCTCGGGCGATGACGTGGCCTGGAGCTTTACGTCCAGCCGCAGTGCTGCAGACCTTCGACCTAACAGGCTGGGCTCGGATCCATTAATTGCGTCGAGCGGGTTTGTATCCTCCGGAATTCAGTGGCACGCGTCCGTTCGGCGTACTCGAGAAGGCAATCATACTGCAGAGTCTTATGAAAATGGTCCTCCCCGAAAACGAATGAATCTCGGTCCTTCCTACCGTTCGCCGGATGCCACGACTCCGTCATCCTCTCCTGAAATACGGAGGCTAGAACGAAAGCCCCGAAAGGCGACACATGTCACGGAATATAACTCTACATCTGAAGACGATACATTGCCAGATGCTAACACACTTCTCACAGGCACCTCTAAACCCCGTATCATGAGGGGAAGGTCGCGATCGCTCGAAGATTCTGCCCCCCCAGACCCCAGTTCAGACCCTAAATTTATTCGCTTCAGGCTGACAATGCCTATGGAATCACCAAGTCGCGTCCAAGCAGCATGGATGCTGGCCAAAGGTGACGTGAAGGAGGCTACTCGGTTGTTATCCGATCCGGTCTGGGCTCCTCCATCGTCGCCCTCGACGTCAAATGCAGACCGTGATTCGCTCGGCCGAGTGGCTGAAATCGAAGAGGCCACAAAAGCCCAGAGGGTTGCAGCAAAAGAGAAGGGAAAGAAGTCACTTATTTATGCTAATCGTCCAATATTGGACGCGAAGCCACCTAGTATCTCTACCCCGCCTGTTGGACGGGTCATTGATTTAACAGCTTCAACTCCCATGTCTCCTGATACGCCGCTCGTCTTGCCTCGTCGAAAGCGCATAACGAAAATGGTGGTGGACTCGGAATCCGAGGAGGTTGTGAAAAGTGATGATGAGGGGCAAGTGCGTCACGGGTCAACTACTTCCAATGAAACGAGGGCTTTGGAATATTTTAATACAACTGGTGCAGATGCTTTGCAAGAGCTGACTGGTCGGTCTTTGTCAATTTCTGTACTACCCTTAGAAACTTATCAAACCTCAGGTTGTACCCCTGATCAAGCCAAGGCTATCATTCAGTTGCGTCCCTTTGACTCGATTGACGACCTCAACGAGAAACTAGGTCAGGGCAAGAAGAAAGCTGGGCCCGCTGGTATCAGCCCTCGGATGTTTGAAGAATGTCAGAATATCTTTTCAGAATATGCAGCGGTGGACGACATCCTCGAGGATTGTGAACAAATAGGTGCTACCCTTCGAGCTACTATAGCTTCCTGGACAATGTCATCAACGGTAAAAGGGAAGGCGAGAGAAGATAGCAATATGACTTCTACGACAACAGATAGCGATGATGGTGCTCTCAGCTTAGTATCTGTTGGAACATCAAGACCTCAAAACTCGAAAGAGTACTTAGCTGCTCAACCAAAGTTGCTCAACAAGGATGTCCAGTTGAAAGGGTACCAACTGCTTGGCGTAAATTGGCTCAACTTACTGTACCGAAGCGGCCTCAGCTGTATTCTGGCAGATGAAATGGGCATGTAGAACCTTATACATGCCGTCCACGTCGAGCCTCACCAGTTAGCAGGTCTTGGGAAAACCATTCAAGTCATCAGCTTCTTAGCTCATTTAAAGGAGAAGGGGAATAAGGGACCGCATCTAGTTGTTGTACCGTAAGTTTTGTTCCATTTGGGTTCTTGCATGTTTTGAACTATCCCTTTAGTTCGTCTACCCTAGAGAATTGGTGCCGTGAATTTGCCAAGTTCGCACCTTCGATATCCGTCCAGACGTATTACGCAGGCAAAGAAGAACGACCCGAACTCAGGCAGACTCTTCTAGACTCACGGCGTTGTACAAGTCGGACCGATGAGGGCTGGGAGGTGCTCGTAACAACCTACAATTTAGCTCAGGGAGACGACCGCGACCGCAAATTCTTCCGCCGCATTGACTGGGATGTAAGTTAGAAAGTACATGATAGTGTCAGATAACTGTTGAAAAACGCCTTTAGTCGTGTGTGTACGACGAAGGACATGTCCTCAAAAACTTCCAGTCACAACGGTATCAGTCACTGTTGAGATTTCCCTCGAAGTGGAAGCTGCTTCTCACTGGGACCCCTTTGCAAAACAATCTGCAAGAGCTTGTGGTGCGTGATAAACGAGGGCCAGTGAGCAGCTTACTTATCATTTGCTAGTCACTAATGAACTTCATCTTGCCTAATCACTTTTCCGAAGCGGTGACCTCGTTACGCACTATCTTTAAAGTGAAAGGAGACTCCAAAGTCACCCTCTTAGCACAGGAACGCGTCTCAAGAGCGAAGAAAATGATGACCCCGTTCGTGCTTCGCCGCCGGAAGGATCAAGTCAGTCCTTTATTTTCGTTGCAACGCTTTACCGAATCTATCTATAGGTACTCAAGGATCTTCCGAACAAGACTGAAAGAATTGAATGGTGTGCCATGACAAAACTCCAAGAGACTATCTATCAGGATGCTCTCCAGCGTTCTCGGAAAACCGTACTTGAAGACGTTTCTGCATCAGATGATACATCTTCGTCCAAAGGGGCTATAAAGACATTGAAGCAAGTCCGAACAAATGGAAAAATCAAAGAAAAGAAATATCTTGAAAACAGCTCTAATGTTCTCATGGACCTACGCAAAGCGGCATCACACCCGATGTTGTTCAGGACACACTTTACAGATACCATACTATCAGGAGTTACCAAACAGCTGCTCAAAGAACCGGACTTTAAAAAACGTGGGGCGCTCTATGAGCTGGTGAAGGAAGACATGTCAGTTATGACTGATGCCGAACTTCAAGCTTTTTGTGCGACGTACAAAGTTTGTTATACCAGAGACACCACTTCCACATTCAGCTGTCGTGACATGCTCATTTCATAGTCTACTCGGAAGTATCTTCAAGATCATAATTGCTACCTAGATGCCGGGAAAGTGCAAGTGCTACTCCGATTGCTTGCAAAGTACGGTAAAGAAGACAGAAAAGTACTGGTGTTCTCTCAGGTTCAGGATCCATATTTGAACTTCTCCAGCGCACACTCTAACCTATTGAAAACCTATAGTTCACACAAGTCCTTGATATACTTCAGGCCATCCTGAAGCACAACTCTACCAACTATTTGGTATTGACGGGTGCAACACCCGTAGATGTCCGACAGGCCCTAGTAGATGAGTTCACTGAAGATGGCTCAATTCAAGTTTTTCTTCTGTCGACTAAAGCTGGAGGAATGGGCATCAACTTAACCGCAGCATCGGTCGTAATCATGTACGCTCTCAGGCTATCCATGACGCTTCCATTAATGAATGCTTCCAGGTTTGACCAGGATTTCAACCCACATAATGATCGGCAAGCGCAGGATCGCGCATATCGGATTGGACAAAGGCGCGATGTCGATGTAGTTAAGCTCATTTCGCGTGGTACGATCGAAGAAGACATGCTCAGACTTGGAGAAACAAAATTAGCTCTAGACGAAGCAGTTGCAGGTGACACGGATGAGAAGGAGGAGGGTGCTCCAGAACGGGAGATGAAGATGTCGTTGATGAACGTGCTACGGAAACAACTCGAAAAACGAGAGACCACATAACACGGAATTAGAGATAGAAATAGATTATAGGCTTGAGTTATCGGCTCAACTTCGCTCATTGCTCACATTTGTTTGCTCGTCTGTAGCATCATACAAAGCTAGCTGAATACTGGCAACCCTCTGACAAGCCTATCTATGCTCGCGCGGAAATATTCGTTATCAATACCAAACTCTCTTGAATCCATTTTGACCAGCGGATTGCGGACAACATATTCTAGGAAAGGACCTGTGTAAATTTGCCGCAAGGCGAATCGAAGTGTGTCAGCGTTGGGGTCACTGAACATTACAAATTTGTAGCCCGAGATTGTCTCGTAGAGGTGAAGCTTGTAGGTCGATGTCCGATACTGCACGAACTGTTCGTCCCTATATTCCAAGGAATGTAGGAGCCGCGGCAGTCTTCAAAACGAGTACTTACCTCCCTGATATTTTCTTTATCATATTTCGCAGAGAGAGTATTACACCATACACCAACTTTACTTCTTCGTCGAACGCTAAGCCAGTACTCGATACAGCCGAAGGTGGTGCAGGCGTTTGCAGGAGGGGTGTTGCAGGTGACTGGGCTGAGATATCATTTACTGCAACAAGAATACCAGTCCCTGAGGAGAGCGTGTTGCGGGGGCTCGTAAAGCCAGCTGAGGCATTTCCGACTGTGTTAGCGGTGTTGGCAGGTGCGACGGCCTGTGATACAGCGGGTAGGATGCCACCCTCCACCGCTGGCTTTGGACGTCTAGTTCGATGCCAATCATGATAATATACGCAGACACAATGTCTATTCCTTTGATTAGTCGTTCGTTATCAGACATCTTAGCCTTTTCATACCTATCGTAGACGTACAGGCTATAGATAGTCATTGGTATCTGATTACTTAATCACTCCCGTAATTCCTGTCGACAAGTACCCACGCTGTACATGATTTATAACGCTCTTATTCTACCGACTGGCAAGCGATAGAGAGGAAGAGAGAAAGACTGTCGGCTATTGTCCCATCGTCCTTCTTTCACGTCGAAAATGACATCCACATCGGACCATTCCACATCAATGCCCAATTCCGCGAGATGTAGTTCAGCAATATGCGTGTAGACATCGTAAAAGAGCGGGTCTATTTGAGAAGACGATCAAATGGAGTTTCTATACGAGGAAAACAAACATACTCGTTGCCCCAAGACCATTAAAAAAGCTAAATCGAGAGTCCACTCCTCGAAGAACTTTTCTTAAATGTCCGAAAAACTGACGTAGATCACTGTAATCCTCCGCAAATGTGTCTATATAGACGACATCAAAGTCGCCAAAACTAGGCAGGGAGTTAATGATAAAATCTTGCCACTTTCCCTCCAAAATTTTGACGCCAGGTTTCTCATACCAGCCTCGGTCCTTCATGTGATGGAGAACGTCAGGATGGGCTTCTATTATAATGTGTTCTGTAGGAGGTACCGGTAGAGACTGGAAGAAGCTATCAATCTATAGAGTGTTCGTTAGCACCACTCTTACTCAAACCAGAGAAGAACGAACGATACCCAACCCAAAACCAATGTTGAGCACTCGGAGAGCCTGCGCATGGGGGTGGTCCTTGCATAGCACTCGGACTGTCTCTTCCATGATTCCTCTTTCCCAGCCCATCATGACGCCAATCTCACCGTCATCCAATTTCAAAAGGCAGATGTCCTGACTTCGGGAGTCCTTTGAAAAAGTTAATTTCGAAGATAGAAATGCATCAGTAGATGCAACAGCACTGCGATCGTTTTCCTTCAGAATAAGGCTAGAAGGGTTTTCGAGAGGTGCGTTCGAGGCCAGAAGGGAAAGGAGGAGTTCTTGTAGAGAGTTCATACGTTTCATCAACGCGGGATCAAAGTGGAGTACGGATTTGTTACCTGCGCGTATGCCTGCATCTCGAAGGACGTTATACGTTTCTAAATCGTTGAATGAAAGAGCGATGTCACCCGCAGTGTTTTTTAACTTGTCCACTGCATCCCGATTGACATAAATGTGACCAGTCAAACGATAACGATAGCTTGCCTGCATTCCAGATAGCGCCTTTGTCAATAAGCAACTTGGCCAGTTCTGTGTTTTGTACATAGGCTGCAGCGTGTAAGGGTGACATGCCTTCCTCAGCGCTTTGATACCAGAGAGGCGCATTAGAGTCGATAATTGCCTTGATGGACTCTAGGGACTCATTTGCCATTATGGAGTCAATAAGTTTCTCTCCTAGATCAGAAAAGGTCTGTATCTCAGCATCCATCGCCAAGTCAGATGCTTCTGACATGGTAAGTTAAGGTCAGAATAGGAGGAGATCGATTTTCACGGCGAGAGTCAGTGCGTGACAGTCGCCACAGTTGATAAGCCCAATTCTGGTTTCAGCAGGCCAGCATTGATATACTCTAGTTCTTTGCATGGCTTACATTCTCCCGGATTCTGCATCGAGTAGTTCCAAACTCAAAAAATCCTAAGCTCACTAAACAATCCAACGTTGATTGAGGCGGAACCAAAAGAGTTCCATGGCGTATATAGTACCCAATTACTGTAAAGATCGACAGTGAGCTCGAGAGTATCCTCCATCATCATGCAGCGTCTACGTCAAGCTGGCAGTCGTATCTGAGCTTATCAAGTAAGGTAAGTGGTTCGCACGTATAGGCCGTTGTTTTTACAGTATATGCCGAAGAAATCGTCCATGACGAAGACAACATCAATGAAATGCTCAAGTATACTCACAAGTTCACCAGTTGAAGACGGGATCATAGTTGTCCTCAACAGGCTTGGAACCTTTCTGACTTACTCAAAGGCCTTTTCTTCGCCGCCTAGGATTATTACGCTTTGAATTGGTCCGTAGACGATCAGGGGAAAAGCGATATGCATTCGTGCGCCTGAAGTTTACATGTTAATACATTTTGCAAATCCACCAATTCGGTGCGGGATCAACAGCCAATCGAGACGTACAAAATACATTATTCTTCATGAAAAGTAATCTTTGGAAGGTCGACAGTGCGAGCGAAGTCGTCTGGTGCGTCGGCACTTGTAATATTCAAGGGCGGGCTGGCGAGGGTTTGATTGGGGTCTTTCAGTTCCTCCTCTTCGCTACTGTCGTCCCCTTGATGACGAAAGACTAGCTCTTTCCCGTTGACAACTCTTCTCTTTTTGAAAGGGACATCAGCATCATCCAGTGGTTGCTGATTGTCTCGGGATCCACCCTTCTTTGACCTCTGCTTTTTCTTCTGCCTTTTTGCACGATTTTTGGCAGTTTTAGCCTCGGCAATTTCTTCGAGTTGTTTTCTCTTCTGTTCGAACTCGGTTGTAGTGGTTTCCTGTAGATCAAATTTAGAATGTAAGGAGGTGGATTGTAGTTAATGAGAGGGCTCACATTCTGGGCCTGTTCCTCCAGCAGCTTGAGCCGCTCATACTCTCTCCGTCTGCTAGCTTTGTATACGTGAAATTCTCCGCTACCTGCACCAGCACTAGAGCCTTGGACATTCTTCATCATTTCCCGAGGCGGCCTGATAGTCTTCTCCTTGGGCGGTAATGGAACATAGGCAGGTTTGGATGGATCTCTAAGCAGCTTCTCAAGCTGGTTTCTCTGTTTTTCGACTGCCGTGACCGCATAGCGATTTGTGGGTGGCTGGACGGCGGGCGTGGACTCCTTGGACATTTCAGCTGGGACAGTCTTAGTTGTAATTACGTAACCGAAACACAGCCCCCTTTGCTGAACATAGAGCGTAATGCATCTCACGTCATAATATTCAAGACGAGGGGGATTGACAAGGATCTCGCTGCCTTAGACAGGTCGCCGTATGTCAGCACAAATTATACTTATAATCGTAGCCTTAGCATGAGACGGTCCCTAAATACCCTAAGCCAATCAGTCCGTCAACCCTTCTGTTCATCGCGCCTCTCTTATTTGTCCGTCATGTCCCCTGGCAATGTAACTTTTACATCTCCCGAAGAGGAAAGAAGATGGAACTCGGTATGTAAGCTACAATTGTCTGGAATGAAAACTCAATCTATTTCAGCTCAGTGAGAAAATGACTGCATATCATAATTGGTTCAAGGAAGAATGCATGCATCATTTTGATTTCTACTTGGAACCACTATCTGATCTCTTGTTGCACAGACAAGACAATTTATACAGTTCGTTTAAATAGCTTGGCATGCAGTATTTTTCTCATGAAGTTTTAGTGTGCTGATGGTTCATTCTCAAGGCGGGGACTCTCGCTTGGGAGATATCTAGATACTATCGTTGCATTCAACTCTTGTATGTTTTTTTGCCTCTCTTTTTAATCTGTCTTTCTTTGAACTGGAAAAGACTTACATGCGCATCACACTACGGAAGAGCGATTGGTATTTCCGATCCTGGCCAAAGGTTTGCCAAAGTTCGCCCGCAATGCTCACGATGGTCATGTCGATTCTCATAAAGCTATCCATGACGGTAAACTCCAGCTTGTGATACATAGATTATGGCATGTTAATTGGACACTCGCAGCCCTAGAAAATCTTTTAAAGCATGTCGCAAAATGGCGCCAGGAGCCAACCACTTATTCACCTGCGGAGATGAAGGTCGCTTTGGAGAAGCTCGAGAAGGTTCTCTTTCCTCACTTGGACGAGGAGGTATATCTCATGCCTGGATACCTCACACTATTTTGATTTATCGTCATATATAGGTTGAAGACATCAGAGGGGCCAAGTTGAAACCCCACTTTAGGCTCGAGGAAATCGAAAATATTGGGCGGTGAAATGGAGAAATCCTATTGATGATTGTAGACGCATATTTATATTAGACTTCTGCCTGCAAACAATGTCGCATGTCCGTGTAGTTTTCATGCCAGTGCAATGACTGCACCGAGCCAGTCCACCAGCGATCCTTTTCAGCTCGACCGCCTTGCGGAAGAGCTTGTAAATCGAGAATTGGCTACTCAAGCGTCACAAAACCAAGAATCTCAGGACCTTGACTTTCCTTCTCTTGTCCCGCTTTCTCATGATAATGTCTTTCTTACAAAACCCGACTTTCAAGTTGAAGAGTTTCTCCTTTCCAGGGCTAGTATTCCTTTACCTGATCTGCGTACGGAGCTGCGAGAGTACCTTGCGAAGCTAAAGGAAGAGCTCGTCCAGCTGATCAACGATGACTACGAGGCTTTCATTAGTCTGAGTACAGATCTTGAAGGCGAGGGTGACAGACTTGCCAGGATCAAGCTTCCCTTGAGTGACTTGAAAGCCCAGATTCTCGTATGTTTGCTCTTTTCTGCAGCAGGCTTCTGAACGGATGATTCCAGCTCTCTAGAAATGAACTACAAGTCATTCAAGACAAGATTCAAGAAAAGCTAGAGAGGCGTGCTGCGCTTAGGGAGGAGAAGGTTTTTTTGTCCTCTCCTGCATTCATTACGTCAGTCTTCTGATAGTTGTTAGGCTCTCCTACATCTATTACTCAAACTCTCAGAATCAGTCGCACGTTTAGAATCTCTACTCCTGATTGCGCCTTCCGAAAATGAACGCTCAGGGGCCGTTGAACCCAACATCGTGAAAGTGCCAGTTTATTCAAGCGGCCATGATGAGCATGCGGATGATAGGTCAGGGTGATTCGGCCTAATGTCGACATGACATTGACATCTCTTGTAGATCGCACGGCAGCAGGGCGAAGCACCTGGGCAGAGCGGCCACAGAATACATACAAGTTTTATATCATGCTTCAAAAGCCCGAGAGGAGAAGTGTGTCTTTGTTGATGAAATACAATGGGTTTGTGAGGTCGCCCCTCCCTGCATCACTGTTTTGGCTCAATCGATACATGTAAGCGAATTGACAGGATACAAGCAACTATATCCTCGGATCTAGACCTTGTTCTCACTGCGGCGTTGCGCGCTTCAATAAACGGCAGTACAGATATAGAAAAAATCAAGTCAAATTCGGAACTGACAGAATGCCTGAGAACGTATGACATTCTCGGGCTGTGGAGAGATGCTGAAGACATCCTCAAGAAAGAAGTTGTTCGAAAGTTTGTAAAAAAGGCAGGTATTTAGTTGTCCAAGAACGGGCGTCTGTAACGAACTTCAGACTATCTATCCTGGCGCCCTTTCAGCGCCTCATTCTCCAATAGTCCCCCACACTCCATTCCCCCCCACCAGGACAATACATCTGTCTAGTGCCGGTTCTTTGCTTCCTCGGACTCCGTATACACCGTTTACTCCTTTTTTTTCTGCGAAACCGAATACCGTTGGCTTGCTCCCGACCAGTCCCACGTCACCTCACACCCATCTTTTGGAGAACGCAGATGAACCTTTGGCTGGACTTTACAACCAAGCTTTACGTTTTGTTGAGAGGGATCTCAGTCGTATAATGAATATTGCGGAGGCTGTATCTCTAAAATCCTTGTCGGGACCTAATAACTGGAAAGAAGCAAATACCGAGACAATCTCCGGTGGAAAGGGATTTGAAATATTGGCAAACGTGATCTGGGAAGAGTTCGGTACGGCAATTATGAATGAATTAGGAGGTATCATTTTCGCATCTGGTCGCCCGAGTGAATTTCGGAAGGTACGCATCGAATAAGTTGACTCAAGCATAGCGGATGACCTTACTGTTTAGCATCACGAGCTTTCGCAAGCATTTCTTCGTTCTCTTGAATACTTCGCACCGTCCTCCCGTTCCGTCGAGGCTATGCGTGCACATCCTGTCTATACTGCTTTCGAACGAAGATGGCAGTTGCCAGTATATTTTCAGATACGATGGAAGGAGATCGTCGGCCCACTAGAAAGTTCCCTTGCTGATGCGCAAGTAGAGCCAAATTTCTCTGGAGGTTTAGTATATGCCTTGCATGTTGTATCCCCGCAACTTACCCCTGCCCACCCAGCAAAGAATACATTTGTCACACCTCAAGCTAATGCTGTATGGGTTGCTATCACGGCTTGTTGGAGCGCAGAAATATTCATTCCGGAACTCTGCCACAGATTTTGGAGGCTAACACTACAGGTTTGTGTTGTCTTAATTGGAGTAGACCGTTGTCACATTCTATTATGCAGATCTTGAGCAGGTATAACGTATGGCTGGGACAGTTTTTGCCCAGACCCGCCGGTGTACCCAAGCCGATCGCTACGGGGGCAATGGAACAGGTACAGGCTTAATTTCTTTCCATCTTGTTGGTTTCAACATACCACAATCTTAGCAGAGCACCGTATCTCCATCTCAATCCCGTTCTTCGACTCCTGTCATGGCTCCAGAACCACTCGTTGAAGTCTCAGTCGCCGAAGATTCCGTTCTACGACGAAATGCTGCTCTTATTATCGATGTTAAAGCAATGCGAAGCAATGTTTTATCTATATGGCGGGAAGAAATCAGCATGATGCTGCCTGAGACATCCGTTGGAGAAGGACTTGACGGTGCTACTGCGCAAGGTCAGATTTTATATGTATGCACCTAATAACATTTCTTACTTCTCTTCAGAGGCCCTTCATCGCTCACTTGCGAACCTTACTTCTTTGAATCCAATCTTGTCGAGTGAGATTGTGTCAACCCTGACAAAACGTTGTTGCGACGCGCTACTGCCAGTACGATCGATACCCTCTCAATTCAGGGCCATGTCTAATAAGCGGATTCCGACCGAGCCGAGTTACTTTGTTTCGTCCATCCTCCGACCTGTCAAATACTTTTTCGGGATTGAAATGTCGGGAGGTCCTGGACAATTGTTAAGCGACGAATATCTCAGATCTTATTCTTTCGAGGTCTTCGATAATGTTTCACAAAGGTATGTCATGGACGCGAGGCGCAGCAATCTAGCCAATGTTTTTTCAGATATATTTTCTATCTCTCTGCTATGAAGAAAACAGAAGAATCTTTACGCCGGCTCAAGAAAGGGAAGAAGACGACCTTTTCTCTTTTCGGAAATACTGGTGCGGCGAAAGATGACGATAGTAAGGACGAAGAGCGTATTCGCACGCAGATGGCCCTGGATGTAAGAGCATTTGGGACGGACGGAGAATCTCTAGGAGTTGTTCTTAATGATGTCGAATCATACAAGGCGTTGAAGGAAATGGTTGAGACACAGGGTATGCCAAGTAACTGATGTGTCCAAGATTTAACCATAGACACGAGTTTTGATTTATATAAGAGTGGCCTTCTGTGCCCCAAAAGTTTTGAGAGCTAATCGTAGCTCCACCCTATTAAATAAGCCATTTATTGTGCATTATGATATTGGTGAACAATCATTATGGTATACTGATCCTAACCTGGTAACTCTAATTTGAGAGGAAGACGCTATGTCTGCCAAGCGAGGCGACAAGTTTACGTCAAGTAAAAGGGGTTTTTTACAACGAAAGCATAATGTTGGCCATTGAGGTGACCATCCGCGTTGACGTTCTCTGGCGATATCAGCAACAGTGTCGAACAGATCTCGGTCAATTAAATGTTTTGTTATGGCGAGCATATCTCCCTCAGAACGATATGATTCCAACATTCCTGTAAGGATAGTACGGAACTCGGTATAGTGCGTGTGCATTGTCGGGGGCGGCGAATTAACCAGTCGCTTGAATAATCGAGGAAAGGATACAGCCTCGGTTGATGTGATGGAGACTAGAGAGGTGAATGTCCTCTGTACAAGCGCTCGGAGAGGAGCCAGTACGTGGTCGTGAAGGTTAAAGGAAGGGCTAATGACTTTTGCTTTTTGCTGGGAGGCTGATAAGCTTTGAATGGTGTTAACTTGACTATTAAGCAATTGGAACCAAATGTCTTCCAAGGGGATGTGTTGAGAGAAGCTTTGCGACCGCTCTATACATATATCAATTCCGACCGCACCAATAGACAGCAATGACTTGACATCGTGCAGGACTGAGTCCTGCTGCTGCGTGGGTAGAACAGGTTGGCTAAGGGCCTCCGTCATCCTCTGCGTCAGTTTTCTATGATATCTCTCCGCTTTTTGCAAAGCTTCCCGGGGCTCGCCAATCCAATTTGTAGCCCAAACCAGAGCGTCGTATACTTCGCTCGCTTCAAATACGGTGAATACGTCGTTCCAGTTCATTGAGTCAGGGGAGTGGTGCTTCAAAGCGCCGATGATATTGGTTGGGTCATATCGACAATGCAGAGCAATATAACTTTGTCGAAGAGACGCAGGTAAGTCCTTCGAAGGTCCGGTTTGCTGAATAAATAGCAGCCCTTCGCCTTCATCTTGACCCGAAAGCCCGAGAAGACATTTTAGATAGAAAAAACGTTGAGCGTCGTCTGGTAGGTGTTGAAGGACTGACTCATGGAGGCTTGGCGCATGTTTATCGAGGAGTACCGCAGTACTTGGGAGATGTGCATCCAATAATCTTCGGAGAGAAGTAGACAATGTCTCGAGAATTTCGGCTGATATGCTCCCTTTGTTGGCGCGCTTGCTAGTAGCGAGGACTTCATCCACACTGTGGAACATCTCGGAGGGGGATAGGTCATTATCATCTACATATGCACGTATTAAAGCCCCCCATCTTCGCTCATATCGGTGCCAGGATCGAAGAATTCGATAGAAGCCTCCTTCCTCGAAGAGATGCATGATGCGTTCACTCTCGTGCGGATTGTAGGTAGAGAGGAGACATTCAGCCGCTAGCTGACGGTCTTCGCGAGTGTCAGGGTTCATGTCTTCTGCAAGGCCGATTAAGACGTTATGAAGGATTGTGGGAGGAAGCTGAAGAAATTGCGGATATTTCGGAACATTACGTGCGACGAATATGCGTATAAACGTTTTGTCGTCCGAGGGCAAGTCAGCGGATGTAAGGACTTCAAGCAAAATTCTAACGATGATGAGTCGGCTGGTGCCTGGTGATCCCTCATTGAGGAACGAGTCTTCAAAAGCGATATCAAGGGAGTGTAGAAAGGATTCTGAATCGAAACGTAGTAATTGTCGGACATAAGGGTACGTCGGTTCGATACCGCCTTCTTCGTCGGCAGTTAAGACAAGCCTGGCCCCATCTCCCTGGGGCCATACACCTGAATGTCCGAGGAAGAGGAACGAGTAGACCTCTTCCTTAGCCTGAGACGCTTCATCTTTGACCAGGGGTTCTCCGCTCGGGTAGGTTAAACCAGATAAGACATTTGAAATGTACGGGTAGATCTTGTATGCGTTCAGAACTATGGATTCCACATCTGCCGCTACATCTGAATAGCTTCGCTTGATAGATTCACCCCTGCGTTGCCGATATTGTTGGACCCTTCTGATCAGACCGAGAAATTCAACGACGGGTGCTACGGAATCGTGCAATGCCCGAGTGTAGACGTAAACGAGAGCGTCGTAGAGGTGATACTTCTGACAGAGATGAACGGCTTGGTTGACGTCTAGGCAAGAGGGGTCAATGTGCCAGATCAACCCCTCAATAGAATTGGGTCTGCCATCGTCTTCCTGCAGCGTTACTAACCTCTGAGTAATTCGTGGCGGAGCGTAACGTACATCGTTATTTAAGATGAAAGGTTCAAGCTGCCGCAGGAAAATTTTCGAGATGCCGGAGTCATCATATCGCTGGAAAAGTTCCTCGAAAAAGAAGTTGAAATCGTCCAACGCTATAGAAGCACGGCAAGACACAGATACCAAATCTTCAAACAAGGAGGTTCGATCCACACCGCGGCCATCTGGGGTGACATGCGTTCCATCACTCATGCGTTCCTCCGAAAATGCGTAGCGCGAGGAAGCCATCATGAGATCTCGAATTTTGACTCCAATAACCTCCTTGCGAAGTGTAAGATCGTCTGGAAGGCCATTTCTGTTGCCAGGAGCATCTCCGACATAGTAGGTCCGAGCAAGTTCGATTGCACCGAGGAAATTGCCCTCCTCGACAAATGAGAGTATCCGGTCAGCCCACGTAAGGAGCGTGCCCACACGAATGTCTTTCGTACCCTGTGAGAAAAACATTGGCTTCATGCAATAAACATTCGATGTTTTATACATACGAGCAAAAATATTTTCCCCTTGTATGTTCGTACACTATGTGCGATGTTGCCGACGGAATCAGAGTACGACATTGCACCGTTCATTGTATGACCCAAGGATGGCGATACAAGGGCCAGACCGTCAAACTTCGCAGTCTCTATGATTTTCGAGACATGTATGTCGTATACTTGTACGTTCTCTGCAGTTACCATGACTATTTGCTAAGGCACATGTCAGTTTGAGCTAGAAGCTATGGGACAGAATAAATAGCCTACGTTCACGTTTAACCATTGGACAGCAAGAATGTCGTTCTGTATAGACCAACGGCCAATGTTCTTGTACACGATTCGACCAACGTCTACGTTGACTTGCTTTCCTGTTCGAGAATTTCGAACAGATTCATTGGACCTAGATTCATCCACTCGAATGAGATGACACACGTTGCCCCAGGTACACACGAGCATTGGTGTGGTAGACGAGTCCTCTTGACTTTTCGTTACTAAGGGTCGCTCGAACTGGGACTTGGATTGGTAAGGTGAGACACTAGGATACCACGCCAGTGTGCCTCTTATTTTCGATTGTTTAGAGAAAGTGGTGATATTTGCATCGCGGGGGTGTTTGAACCAAGTTCTTGGTGTAGGTTTCAACCCAACAACGACAAGTTTGGTCGGGGTAAGCAGAGCAATAACACCATATTGATCTGTGGGATGCGGGGAAGTCCCCAGCGGTAAAGGTACAGTCTCCAGTATAGTATATCTCGACTTGCGACGTTGCGGAAGGGTTGTATCGGACGCAAAAGCCGCAGTGTTGAGCCTTGTCCGTTGGAGCTGAAGTTGAGAGGAAGTTTCGGTTTGGTACTGCCCTAGAATTCGGAGGATGTCTGGTGCTTCAACGAAAAGCATTTTTCCGAGACTATGCGAAAATGCTAGACCACGGTCGTCTGAAGAGACAAGAGCTGTGTGCCTTCCAGCTATAAAATTGATGCTGACGATCCGTGACCCTTGAATATGCCCTTCCTTCCGTCCCGATGCGACCGCTGCTAAAGTCGTGGGTGGCACAACACGCGCGGGTGTTCTGGGTTTTTTGAGGTCGTACAGTTGTATATAACCGCTAGTATGACCAGATGCAACATAAGTGTGATCATGCGACAGCGCAACTGCCGTCACAGCTCCGATAACCTTGGCTGAGAAACAACATTATACAAGATATACTCAAGAGAATTACATGCATACCAGAAACCTCGTTGCCGCAAATGCACTTGAGCGTCTGTTTGAAGTCATAAACGCACACCTTCCCTTGATCAGTTCCTATGCAGATCAGTCCATTAGCCGCCAGAACTGTGGGAGAACCAAGCAAGGATGTCCCAAGGACAGAAGACAGTTTTTGAGTTAGAGGACTGTAGACGTGTTCAGATATATTTCGCAATGCCGTCCATTTGAAGACTTCGCGTTCTGTGTCGGAGGCGGAAACAGCAATAAGAGCGCTCAAATCACTTCCAGAATGAAGATTAGACCGAGAAGACACACGTGACGTGAGTGAGAAGTGGGAAGATGTAGGAAATACGTCCGTTGCATGAGTGTGGGATGTCGTTTCACTTGTGACACTTCCATTCGAAGACCGTCGGGACAGCTGAGGGGTAAATGAACGAAGTCGAGATACAGCAGGATGAAGAAAGGGCCGAGCTATCTGCAATGTTCGAGCGGGCTCAGGGGACTCGGAGGGCCTCATTACTGGAGACTGTGAATGAGTATCCGGACTCTAAAAAGAGTTGACACTCATGAGCGACGTAATGACTTCGTTTCAGTGTCGCGTACGATGTCATGGGGGCCAAAATCTTGCTTTTCCAGGTCTTCATGCAACGAAGGCTGCCCTACCTCAGGCACATCCGTTTCCTCATCGGTAAGCTCTGAGCCCAAAACGTCACGTAACTGGTCTTGATAACCTGCAGAAACGTCTGAAGCATCTACTCCAGTATACAAAAAGTCTTCTTCATCGGCATTTTCGTCGTCTTCACCGTCCAACAATGCTCTTTCCTCTCCGTCACTAAAAAGTTCTGCCATCCGAGTAGAATAACTCCCTACGTGACCTTCCGAGCCGTCATCCGATGGGTCATCCGAGGACATAGAAGGTCGCCTTATTGTGCTGGAAATATCATTACCTTCTGACTTGTGAGTAAAATCAGGAGGGGAACGAGACATAAAGTTAGCAGCTCCAAGAAAAGCAGACAATGGTATGTAAGCGGTATTTGACATTGGCTTCCCGACCAAATAGACTCAGTTGTGTCGAAAAGTATGTTCCCAAGCAGCCAATAAATTATAATGTGGGTTACAAGTGCCAATAGGAAATAGGAAAAATGGAAAAAGTAAACCTGCTGATTATGGTACAATCGTTCTGCGCTCTCGATCGCGATGCCTGACACTTGGTCCAAACTTCTCTTGAAACCCGATGAGTTCTTCCATAAGCTCCTCCATCATCTTCATTGTTGTAGATGACTGGGAGTCGTCCAGTGGGAGAGGTGGTAGAGCTATAGGAACTTCAATAACGGCGGTAGCATTTTCAGATGCCCCATTTTCAGGATCATCTGGGAGCTTATCATGTTCATCAATTTGGCTCGTCCGATTCTTTTGCTCCTCTTGAAACGCTTTGATTAACGAGTCTTTCCGTCTCAAACGGTCTTGGGCGGACGCCTGCTCTCTTCCAACCCATTCAACCAGTGACCTCACTCGTTTGTTCATGTCACCAACACTCGTCCGTTTACTCGGCCACTTAACTTTAACGCCCCTCTCCACTGTACGATCTATGCTCTCTCCTCTTCCGCTACCAAACAATACGGCACTGCTGCGAACTTCGAGGGGCTGCGGAGCATCTGTTGGTAGCATGGGCTCTAAGTGCGCCAAGTAATCGGGTAGATTCCACGACGTATAGAGAGGCTGCTGGGAGACAACATATGCATGAGAATTGCGATAAGCACGCGACATCTCGTTAGCACTTGTCCCCGTACTTTGACCAGATGCTCCGTTGTTTTGAGAACGCCGATTGCCATGTTCCCCGGTAGCGCTATTATGGGAAGTAGGATGAGAAGCTGGCGGGCGTTTCGTTGTATGCGAAGACCTCGCCCTGCTACTATTTCCTTGGCGTTTTGGTGGTATTGGAGGCGCTCCTAATCAGCCATAGGCTGATGAGCAACGATACTTGGATGTTTCACGTATCGAGATACGTACCTTCGTTGGCTTCATGGGTAGCGGTGGTCTCAACATTGAGGGCAGGAGGTGCTTTTCTCCCACCACGTTTGCTTGAGCGCCCGGATTTTGCTGGTGCTTGTATGGTCTGCGTCTGGATCTTATTCTGGGTAGGAGTATCGTCCCTCACAAGAGACTCTTGATGCTCAGACGCCGCAGAGGCGGACCTTGTTCGTTTTTTTGGCATCCTGAAATAAATGATCAGACGAATGAGAACGCTATCTTGTGGGACAACACACATATCATCCTCTATGCGCTTTCTCTTCTTTCGATTGCTGGATATCTGTTCATTTTCTTCGTCTACGACTTGCGGGCCATCGCGATTTCCTCCCGATGTTACACTCGCATTGTCTTGCGCGGCCGCGGCTTCCGCCGCCGTCGCTTCGATTATCTCCTTGAGGCTCTCGTCAAAAGCAGCATCCCGGCTGTTCATGGTATTTCTCCGCTTAGAAGGCTGTTTGAGGAGAGTCGAGGGCGAATGGGAGCGTGATACACGTGAATGGGCGGTATTATGCTGCGAGTTGGCAGATGACTGCCGCGGTCTCTTGGATCGTTTCCTAGAGCGCCTAAAATAGATAAATATGCATGTCAAGGAACCATTAGACTTACTTGAATAGGTCCACATGGAGCTCGGGTTTGCATTCCTCACAGTAATAATCATCATCATGGAGTTGATCCTCAGATTCAAACCCCATGCAAAGACCATGTTGCCAAACTTTGCAGGTTTCACACTGAACCATGAATTCACCAGCATCCGGGTCATCCTCTCCTTACGAGCAGAAGTCGTTACAAGGAGAATGCAAAAGAAAGGAGTAAGTGTACGCACCAGTGCTTCCACACACACACCGCGTTATCCCTTGCTCTTCGTCCTCTAAAGCATCAGGTAGCAAGCTATCCGAGTTCTCCACAATGTCTGTGGGAATAAATTCCGCTGCTACATGTCTATCCTTTTCTTTGTCCTTTGGCTTGCGCTTCGTCCGTCCTGACGCGGTAGTGGCGTTAGTAGAGGTTGTCGAAGTTGCAGATGGTGCTGAACCGCTCTTGCGGTCATCAACAGAGTCTTCTAAATCTTCCTGTTTTGGTCGCCGTTGTCTGCTGCCGCTGTTGTTGGAAACAAGAGGTGGGCGGCTTGTTGTTTCTTTTTGTCTGGGTGGTGGTGGTGGGTCTGAATCTGGCGATTTTGAAGCGCTTGTTGATGCTGAAGGAACAGATCTACGACCAGAGCGTCTGGTCTCCCTTGGAGACATGGGAGGGCCCATTGTTGCAGCTTGAGCCATGGCGGGAGATTGTGAATTCGATACCGAAAACGGTGCACGTGATCGCCGTTATAATTATTCTTGGATCCGGTTCTCCGAATACTACTGTATCAGCCATGTCTCCTTCCGCAACGATCGAATACTCCTCACATGCTCCAGAACCATTGTCTTACCCACGACTTGCTAAACATTGCCTCACACCCTCTCAGACCCCGGATTATTTGAGGCTGATCTTAACCTCAAAGGTCTATGAAATCATTCAAGAAACACCACTAGTACTCGCCACAAACTTGAGTGCAAAACTCGGCAATGAAATCTGGTTAAAACGTGAAGATTTGCAAGAGGTCTTCAGCTTTAAAATTAGAGGAGCCTACAACTACATGGCTAGTCTTACAGCAGAAGAGCGGTGGAAGGGAGTCATAACCTGCAGCGCTGGTTAGTGTGCGTACTTCGTTGGCCAGACGAATTAATTTCGGATCTCCCTCGATCCTCACCTTATACCTTTTAATCTCTCCTACAGGTAATCACGCGCAGGGTGTTGCTCTTTCTGGCTCCCGTCTAGGCATACCTTGCACGATCGTCATGCCCAAAGGGACTCCCACCATCAAAGTCCGGAACGTTTCCCGTCTAGGCGCCAAGGTTATCCTCTATGGTGCAGACTTTGATGAAGCAAAAGCGGAGTGTGCGCGTCTCGCTGCGACTCATGGCCTTGCCTTTGTTCCGCCATATGACGATCCTCTTGTCATCGCTGGCCAAGGAACCGTAGGCATGGAAATACTCAAACAGACTCCAGAATCCGATAAATTGGATGGTATTTTTGCCTCCGTTGGTGGTGGTGGCCTTGTAGCAGGACTTTGCGAATATGTCAAGCGAATTGGTGACCCAAATACAAAAGTAATTGGCGTCGAAACTCTGGACGGAGACGCAATGAAAAGGAGCTTAGCTAAAGGAGAAAGAATAACCCTGAGAGACGTTGGCCCTTTTAGCGACGGCACAGCAGTCAAAATTGTAGGAGAAGAACCGTTTAGAATTTGCAAACAACTCTTAGAGGACATCGTAATAACGGATAACGACGAGATCTGTGCTGCCATCAAGGACGTGTTCGAAGGTAGGTCGGCTTATCTCTCCATTTCTGTTCTGATCTCTGATCACTCTCCCAGAAACACGCTCAATAACTGAACCAGCGGGCGCTTTAGCTCTTGCCGGTCTTAAGCGCTATATCATTGAGAATAATTTCATCGGAGCGCAGAAAAAATTTGTCGCTGTTATAAGTGGTGCCAACATGAACTTTGATCGCCTTCGTTTCGTGGCAGAACGTGCCGAACTAGGAGAAGGCCGGGAGGCTTTACTCAGTGTTGACATTCCAGAGCGTCCAGGAAGGTAAATCAAAATCGACTCTTGAAGCCTGCAAAATCTTACTGACTTCCGTGCAGCTTCATTACTCTACACAGCATAATTGATCCGCGGGCAGTCACCGAATTCATCTATCGCTATAATATCACAGGGGATAGAGCACATGTCATGCTATCATTCAGGATAGAATCAATGTCACGCACAAATGAAGTTCAAGAAGTTTTAGCCGCGCTTGAAGCTAATGACATGAAGGGAATGGACATCAGTGAGGACGAAATGGCAAAAAGCCATGCCAGATACATGATCGGGGGATGTCAAAATGTTCCCAACGAGCGCGTTTTTCGATTTGGTTGGTCGCTATTTTTTTTTCGAGGCAGTCAACGATCATACCTCCCCCAGAATTTCCCGAACGGCCAGGTGCTCTTCACTCTTTTCTGCGAGGTCTGCAACAAGGATGGAACATCTCACTGTTTCATTACCGTAATCATGGCGCAGGTTCGTGGATAATGTTCCTCCGTGATCCTCCTTGATTGACGGTTGCAAAGATCTTGGTAAAGTCCTCGCAGGCATACAAGTCCCACCCACAGACTTTCCAGCTTTCGACGTTTTCTTACAAAAATTGAATTTTACCTACGTCGAGGAAACAGACAATGTTGTGTACAAACGGTTCTTGCAAGGCTGATTCTTCTTAGAAGGTCAATTGAAGTCTGGATTAGAGCCTAGGAAATACCAGCATGATAATAGTATACATATTACAAATAACTGTTGATAAAGCATACAGATAGTTGGTCAAAGCAAAGTCCAAACTACTGGAGAAAATCGAATACAAAGCAGTTATTCAAGTTTCGTGTCCAAGAATTAGTACGCCAGCGAAGACTCAAACTTCAACGGGTTTCCTGCCCACCATGCCGTGCCATAACCATTGAAGCGACTCTTTGAGAGAATTTCTCCGGAGGTGACCGCGCCCACCCTTTGCTTTTGACGGGCTTACATCCGGACACACAAGCGTTGGGTCTGGGGACTGCCTTGCCGCTGGAGATTGTTCTGACAGAATTGCTGGGACACTCGCGGACTCGACGGCTTTGATGGCCAATGCTGTAGTGAGCCCACGATTGCCTATTCGAAGGCCAGAGGATCCGTATTTGCACATCCAGCCGTTTTCCCATCCGCCGTCTATGCATTGGAGCGGGAGCAGGGCGCGCAGGTCAACTTCGTTCCTGATACCCACGAAGTCAGCAACGAGTATCCTCATAGCAAGTGCTAACGCGTCTCCTTCAACACCGATCCTTTCCTGCACCCTGTCTTTTAGGAGTGGCATCAACATCGCATGCAGGTCTTTGTCGTTGGAGCTCGCCAGGAGTCGACTGAGAAAGTACAAAAAGCATTCGGGTGTCTCGTAGTATCTAGTCCCATCCAAGTACGCCCTATTGCGAAGAACCTCTTGAACCCAGTAAAGAGTGTTTCGGAGCTCGCTCCCTCGATCGTAGGTGTAGAATAAACTCAAAGCATTTACACAAACGACGGGATCAGTCCTAGGTCTTCGATGATCAAAATACGTCTGCTAAACTTCAGTGTTTTGCGCCAGTAAGAGAATGACGGGGCACTACCATTATAATGCCATCCTCATCTACGTATCCAAGCATTTCATCCATGACAGAATAAGCGATATCCTTTTCTCGGCGGAGAATGGTAAGAGCTAGGGACGTCGTGTCGAGATCAAACGGGAACTGTTCCGTTGTAAGTTGGCCATTCCCTACCAAATATATCTTAAAATCTCTCCCACAAAGAGTCGAAGACGGCCCACCTTGGAAGAAGTTCCACGTTCTTGGGTGTTCAACGAGGTGGACCAGTGATCTGAAAGAATCCAATCAGTGTTTCGCAAGAAGATGTGAAAGGCTCAACAGACCGATCATTAGTGGCATCCAGGATCATTAGTTGAGCGAAATTTTCCCGCAGCTCGATCGCTGGATGCTTTTCAGTCGTATCCGTTACTGAAAGCAGACGCCCGGCGTTTTCTCTTAAGAACTCCTGGCCACGAGATACAGGGTCACCGATGAGATTACGAAGGGCGCGAGAAACCGCATCAGCATTTTCGAAAAGTAAGCCATACAGGCCCAGAGAACGTGCAGAGAGTACATTCTCCGGTCGGTCGTCGACAAAAATTGTCCTATTTGGATCGATGTCTGTCGCTAATATGACTTTTCTGAAGAAGCCTAGGCTTGGCTTACGTTCTCCTGCGGTGCCCGAAATGAAGATTTGATCAAATATGGACCAATCTGCGGGTTTTGTGCGAAGAACTTCATAATCTGGCACGGAGATATTTGACATTGCGAACACTCGAAGTTGGTTATTCGTCTCGACCTTCAAGTCTCGTATGAGTGCAATAAGATCGTCGTCAGCTTTCAAAGAGTCCCGAGCTTGCTGGAAGGCCTTGCGAATTTCTTCTGACTCCAGACAGAATTCCTCTCCAATTTGGGCATAACATTCGTCCTCCGAAAGCCGTCCACGTTCGTAGTCAAACCAGGTTGGAGATGAGAGAATGCTATGGATCATGCGAGGAGATATGCTGGTCTCCGTCTCCGGTGACCATTTGAACAAGACGTCTCCAATATCGAAAATGACGGCGTTATACTTGGGAGATCTTGTCATTGGGGCTGTGGGGAACCTCTGCGCCGGACCTGTCCCACCTGAATTTATACTGCAAGACCTTTTGAAAATGCCCGCCTATTTGCACAAATTGAGACATCATATGTGCCTCGATGATGGGGCTGAATTTTCACGCGACAAGCCGCCTCGAGGCAAACGATGTTGGGGTCACAAAATACCCGCAAGGGGTCGATGGCAACCTGATGACCTTTCCCAAGACTGGAGGAGCCTCATGGCAAGCTCTGATACAGGAGCATCAAAGGCTGCTCGCATAAGTCGGGATGGAATTGGCCACCTGCCCCGTCGGACGAGGGTAGTGTTAGCTAGTAAGTATGTAAGTGGAAGATTTACCGGAAGCGTGGATCAAGATTGCTGATCATGAATTTGAAATTTTCAACAGGTGTTGCACGATGCAGCAGATGGCGCCAGATCTCAATTATAATTATTTTATTGATGATGGACCTTTGGTGTATTGACTGGAAGCGAAAAGTAGGCGTGGCAGAAGCACTTTCTCGACTGATATAGCTGCATTGAGAATCAACAAACCTGTGGGCCTGGGAGCGAAGTTCTTGAAGTGCAGGGAAGAAGTGCAGTCGAAGATACCACATTTCAGCATGTCGCGTGTCAAGGGAAGGGAGGATCTGTGATATCATGTACATGTGTCAGATGCCGCGATGATATGATGCTCTTTTGGCGAAGTCCAGCTTGCAGTTCTCCATCCGAATGAAACGTATGATGATTTACACAAAACAGGTTACAAGGGAAGCATACAGACGAACCTGAGATAGCGCTGTTAAAGGACGATGACATTATTTGAACTCATAGTAGCGATTATAGCCTTTGATTTGATACATCAGCGTCAAGCTAACCCTAAAGGCTTAAATGAAAGGAACGCCGAATTGCGTTCTGCGAGCCAGTCAAAATCTAACCATTGGTTTCTATCAAATTTAGGGATGCCTAAGCATTTATGACACAGGATGGCATTCTCGTAGACAGTGGGTTCCTGACACAGAAAATAACGATTACATGTAACCATGCAGAACCTAACTATTGTTGGGAGTGAGTGTTGGAATTTATGAGGGTGACGAATTCCGTCATCTTCGCTGTGAGACTGCGGTCTAAATGCGGTTGCTTGCCAATATGAAGTTGGAATTCGCCTACTCGACTAAGGCTTTTTGGTATTCAGAGTTCTGTGGGACGCAGTAACAACTCTACGGACCGTGCATCGAACCTAATGATGGCTCGCCTGTTTTTGTCCGCTAGTGTAGACGTTCTCTGCAACAACATATGTGGCGAAAGCAACTAGCCCGATGCCGAAGCCGGGGAAAAGACTACGAAACATAACGCGATTGGTAAAGACGGGATGTTTGCGCCATGCTTCTCTTTTCGCCCATGGATCTCTAAAGAGTGGGAGATTGGCCATACCTGCAAGATAAGAGTTGTTGGACGGGCGGCGAAGCGAAGGAACCCACCTGAAGGTTGGGGAAAGCTGGATGAGCTTGTGCCTTTACGTTGGATGGACAGGTGTCGTGATTTAACAACGTTAGGGCAGGTCTATGTGACTTGGTGTTTGAGCGGATTGGATCAGCCAACCACTCCTTGTTCCTTTTCTCTCGTTCGAGCCGTCATTTCCTCATCCAGTCTGCTCTTATACCGACTTAACTCGCCATTTGGCGCGCTCTTTCTGCTACATAGGTCATCTATACATCTTATGTCAGCCAATGACACCAGTTTGCGTATGCGTAAACCAACACCCAATGGTTACAACCATACAAAGGGTGTCAACGGGAATGGCTATTCCGCTACACCCGGTACAGAATCTTCAATGAGTGAAGGTGAAGATATGCCGCTGGTGTGTATATGCGCATTAACTTTCAAATGTACGCTGATCTGCATGAACCGTTTCCGCCACCTCATCATTCAGTCACAGACGATAAGGTCGTCAGTCCGCCTTTCAACGCCGCCTCGCAATTTGAAGCGAAAAAAACCGGTGTATGCGGAGTCCTCTACGGATGACGACACGCCTCTCGCTTCGTCTCCAATAAAACGCCTCCCAGCAGCCGTTGTCCCTATGCCAGGTGCCGCTGAGGCCACCACTGTCTCCTCCACAGCTTCGAATGGTACGATTTTCCATTGTGAGAACCAAATACGATTGTCGAAAACGCTGACAATTTTATCAGTGGATCCTAAAGCGAAAAAACCGCCCAAGAAGAAAATTAAGGACGAGAAGGATGCCTTCCACACATCTTCGGACACGGAAAAACCTACTGGAGCTGGCCGACTTTCTACGTCGCGCAAACGTAGAGTCAAGCATGAAAGCGATGCAGAGGAGGAGGAAGAGGAGGAGAGAAAGATAATAGAGAAGAAACCTGATGCCAAATCTCGATTTAAGAAAAAGAAAGGTGAGGAGGTCGACTCGAATTCAGATGCCCTACAGACGAAAAAGAGAGCGACCAAAACCGAAAGGAAAGAGACGGAAGGCACTCCGGTGAAGTCAAAAAAGAAAAAGGATACGGAAGAGGAGGAGCAGGAAGAGGTCTACCGGTGGTGGGAGCTTAATGCTGATGGAGATGGCACCGTCAAATGGCAGACCCTTGAACACAACGGCGTCATATTTCCTCCTCCTTATGAACCTTTACCGAAAGATATCAAAATGCTGTACGACGGTATAGAGGTTTTTTTCTTGATAACTTTTGGTCTCTGACATGCTTCGTAGGGAGAAAAGTTGATCTTCCCCTGGCTGCTGAGGAGGTTGCTGGATTTTACGCCGCCATGTTAGAAACTGATCACGCTCAAGACGTTACGTTCAATAAGAATTTCTTCGAAGACTGGAAAATTGTCTTAAAAAAGCATCCTCCGGTTCGTTTCAACAGCACACTTGTCATAGGACACTCTCATTGCAGGCTTTCGATTAGCTCAATGGCATCAAGATAAATTCATTTGAGAGATGTGATTTCAGACCTATGTATGAATATTTCGAGGCAGAAAAGGCAAAGAAGAAGGCGATGTCCTCTCAGGACAAGAAGGCGGCAAAGCAGGCAAAAGACGAATTAGAAGCCAAATATACCTATTGCCTTCTCGATGGTCGGAAAGAGAAAGTCGGCAACTTTCGAGTAGAGCCTCCTGGTCTTTTCAGGGGTCGTGGCGACCATCCAAAAAAAGGCGCTCTTAAGGTCAGTGGCCATATATCTACTATTGTTCTAGTGTTAATCACCAGCATAGTTTCGGGTGCGGCCAGAGGATATCACCCTTAATATTGGGAAGGATGCTCCTATACCCGTCCCCAACATGCCTGGTACATGGAAAGCAGTACAGCACGACAACACCGTTACGTGGCTCGCTAATTGGACGGAGAACGTGAACGGGAGTCATAAATATGTTTTTCTAGCTGCTGGCAGCTCTCTCAAGGGTCAGAGCGATATGGTCAAATTTGAGAAGGCTCGCGAGCTCAAAGTAAAGTATTTAACCGAGCCTTTTAGTTAAAGGAACTTCACTTTTTGTACAGAACCACGTTGACCGCATACGGGAAAACTACACCCGGGAACTCAAATCGAAAGTCATGGCTGACCGCCAACGAGCAACTGCTATGTACTTCATAGATAAACTGGCTCTTCGTGCTGGGAATGAGAAAGGAGAAGATGAAGCCGACACTGTGGGCTGTTGCTCATTGCGCTGTGAGCATGTGACATTAGAAGCTCCCAACTTTATTATTTTCGACTTCCTTGGGAAAGACTCCATCCGATATTATAAAAGAATTGATGTGGAGCCCCAGGTTTTCAAGAACATACGAATATTCAAACAGAGCAAGAACGATGATGACAACCTCTTTGACCGAGTGACTGTAAGCCGAAAACCAATTAGTTATCGTACTCAAGCCCATGATTCTACAACAGACTACCTCTCTCAATAAACATCTGACGTCAGAGATGAAGGGTCTAACTGCGAAAGTCTTTCGTACGTATAACGCTTCCAGTACTTTTCAGAGACTTCTGGATGAAGATATGCTTGCTGGCGCCACGGTGCAGGAGAAGCTTAACGCCTATAATAAGGCGAATCGGATGGTTGCCATACTTTGCAACCATCAAAGAACTGTGCCAAAGACTCATGATCAATCCATGGAGAAGATGCGCTACAAGGTAGGCGACAACTTAACTCTTTCTACACCTGCTATTCAATGAATGTGCAGCATCGCAGCCTTAAATATGAGCGGATGAAGCTGCGACACGTATTGTTCGGTATAGATTCGAAATACAAGAAGAACAAGAAGTACTCGGAAGATGAATCGGACATAGACGAGGATTGGATAACCAGCCATGAGGAAGACCTTCGGGCTAAAGAGATCGAGAAGGCCGAAAAGAAGTTCATGAAGGAGAACGAAAAACTCAAAGAGGATGGGAAACCTCCCCACGCTAACGAGGTGCTAGAAGACAGAATAGAGGCCATCACAGAGGAATTTAAAAGACTAGCTACCGAGCGAGGAACTGGGAAAGCTGTTCTGAAGCGAGACCGCCCCATCGAGAAGATTGAGGAGGCTATCGAGAAGCTCAATGACAAGATCAAAGGCTTCGCGCTACAAATTGAGGATCGAGATGCGGGCAAGGAAGTCGCTCTTGGTACAAGGTCAGTTTTTAGTCCTTTGGGGGACTTCATATGCCCTGACCTTATGGTAGTAAAATCAACTACCTTGATCCTCGGTAAGTCTCCACAACCTCTCTGTAAGGCTGAACCTGCTCACTATTTTTCTTGTCACTTGAAGGATTACCGTAGCTTGGTGTAAAGAGCACAATGTGCCACTTGAGAAACTATTTTCTAAGACACTGGTTACGAAATGTAAGTTACCCCTACCTGCTACTGGATGCTATGTTTAACGATCTGGGAGCAGTTCCTTGGGCCATGGAGGCTGAGCAGGATTGGAAGTTTTAGCAAAGTAATATCGTAACTGCTATTCCTAGAAACTGTAATACCCACAGGGGGAGCTACATTGGCGTTTGCAATATACGACTGATATTGTTAGTTGGTATGCGTATGTGACTGTGGCGGTGCAAATTACCTTTACCTTTGCCTTCGAGCTCGCCGCTTTCCACTTTAATACTCCATGAGCCACGTCACTGACAGACACTCAGCCATCGCTTCAAAAACTACTTACGCTGGACTCTCAGTCGACTCTGGTGAGGACAGTGAAGGTGAAGAAGACATCCTGTATACTCCTGAAAGGTTTCATTCCGTTGATCATGCTCATGTCGGTCGACTAATTCACGTCTTGGAAGCTCTACGCAACTGGAAAACAAGCCTTCCAAGTCAGCAATAAAGAGAGCTCAAAGGCTCGCTCGTAACGAAAGGCGGCAGCAGCAGAAAGCATTAGCCAAAGCGTCACGCGAGGCACAATCTCCAGAAACACTTAATAGAACTAGGAATCCCACACAGTCTTCTGAGGCGGAGTATGGCGCTATGCAACTAGGAAAACGAATAACGCCCTCAGAGGACCAATCTTCAACAGCCAGACCTAACGTGCGCGCACTCGGGCCTGCTGCACAGGTAAACGGTATCCTCGTTGAACTTGACCAACAGTCCGCCAGCTCCGATGCTCCCTTAGAAGATGTATCACAACTCGATACTGTCTCCACACATCCCGCTACACCCTTAATTGTTGAAAATTTGCCCTCGCTCTCTATACCTCCCGACCCAACGGTTGCCGAGGATGAAAGCATCATCGCTGAGCCATTGACTGAGACAACCGCACGACTGAGTGAGACGCTACAAAAAGGGTCCTCCTCGCCGCAGGACTCCGAAAAAATGAAAAAGAGGCAGAGCTTTATCACGCGCACGCTATGGACATTCATTATGATCGGTGGTTTCCTTGGTGCGTCTTCTAACATAATCCGTGAATACAACTAAAGTCAAGGGAAAGGCTTACTACTTCTCGGACATGCTTATATGATCCTACTTGTTATCCTCTGCCAAACTCTTGTCTATCGAGAGGTCACGGCACTATTCTCGTTGAAATCTACCAAGCCAGATTCACATGACGTCGGAACTATCCGCAGTAAAGATCCCTGGAGCAAGACGTTAAACTGGTACTTCTTTGCCGTGACTAACTATTTCTTGTATGGAGAAAGCATCATATACTATTTCAAGGTTTTTCTCCGCTGTTAGCAGCTGGGCGTTATTCTAACGATTTCATTCATAGCACGTGGTTTTTGCCGATGCTCAACTACTTCCTTTTGCTACGAATCACCGAATGATCAGCTTCATTCTCTATATAATTGGTTTCGTAGGATTTGTGATGTCACTCAAAAGAGGTTACTTGAAGCAACAATTCGGGCTTTTCTGTTGGGTGCACATGAGTCTCTTACTGATTGTTGTATCAAGGTCAGAAAGGAAACCAAAGTTTTTACGTATGTACTCACCTTCATTTAGCCACTTCATAGTAAACAACATACTCGAGGGTCTTATATGGTTCTGGGTTCCAGCATCTCTTGTCATCTGCAACGATGTGTTTGCCTACATCTGGGGTATCACACTTGGGAAGACTCCATTAATTGAACTTTCCCCCAAGAAGACTGTCGAGGGCTTTGTTGGTGCCTTTTGGAGCACCCTGATCTTTGGGGTTCTCTGGGGCACGTATTTTATGCGATTTGACTACATGATCTGTCCTGTCCATGATTTGGGGGTTAGCGCATGGAGCTCCATGCGGTGCACGCCCAATCCAGTTTTTGTATGGCGCGAATGGGAGATTTGGAAACCTTTGGCCGTGTTTCTTTCAACTCTGGTATGTTTCTTGCATTCGATTACCTGATTGGTAGCGTAATGACTGATGAGATTTACAGTTTGGTCATACAATCAAGACTATTTCATACGCTCCGTACCAATACCATCTGCTCCTTCTATCATTTTTTGCATCTCTTGTGGCGCCCTTTGGAGGTTTCTTCGCCTCTGGATTCAAGCGTGCTTTTAATATCAAGGATTTCGGGCACAGCATCCCGGGGCATGGCGGCATGACTGACCGCATGGATTGCCAGTAAGTCATAATCCCTTTATATGCCTTCATCCGCTGATTTGGGCGTAAGATTTCTCATGGGAGTCTTTACATATGTTTACTATAGCAGCTTGATTCGCGAACACCGCGTTACAGTCGGCGGGGTCTTACAGACCATTGTTAGTGGACTAACCTTAGAACAGCAGCTTGAGTTGATCAACGACCTGAAAAGATATCTAGGTACTCAGGGAATCAATATATCCTAATGCTACTCTACCTATATATCATACCGATATTACTTCCTCGCATACACACTACATATTGCAACGCTGTGCGATATTGCGCCCGCGGGTATTCTCCGAGTCAAAACTGATACCTCTGCTCAAATCAAGATCCATTTCGCAAGGCCACCAAACGTCATAGCCTGTCGGCCCAGGGCGTTTCTCAAATTCTGAATGCCAAACCCCTTTGCCTCTTCTCCATTGACTGTCCTAACGTAGAACAAAGATACGTCTCTTGCTCCACTGGGTATAAACACATCTGCACTCCAACCACCCTGGTTGTCAAGCTCAAGGGGCACTCGCTCGTTCCCGGACGATACCATAAAAACGAAGTTATCTGCCTCCGCAATCGACATGTGCTCACATCGCTTACGAACTTGGAAGTTCATTCGCTTGTTGCCCGCAATATATCTAAATGGCGGTTGTATGGCGTTTGGCCATAGATCGAGTTGGTAAAAATCGCCATAGATGATTGGCCGCGCAGGATCCATAATGTAGTCTTCCCATGAGATGACGCCACCACCTTCCACATTCAAAAGTTGGTACGTGGAATCTTCGGGAAAGTGTGACCGAATGAATTCTGCAGGTGTGGAAGTGAACCACATTGGGGCGAAACGTTTATGATATGTTGAGCCTTCCAACGCTCCGGCACCCCAACACGCGTCGATAAGACGCCACTCATTATCTAGGAAGGCACAGTTCCAAGCATGTCCGCTCGAATATGGTGGTACTGGTTGACCTGGATCTGTGGCTTGATATCCTACACCCTTGCCATGCCCAGTAACTTTGTGAACTTGCATCCCTACCGTTTCTGCAAGGTGCTTAAACAGACCGGCATAGCCATCGCAAACGGCGAGACCAGACATCAACGTTGATTCAGGGGTGCTTGCCTGGATGTCACCCGAGAAGAATGACTCAGTATCATAAGCAATATTATGGTGTAGCCATGTAAAAATTGCTCGGGCCTTTTCTAGCTCATAAGGGAACGGCTCAGTTAGGTCGTAGGCGAGGTTGACCAAAGATGAAACTGTGTGGCGAGGAAATTGAGTGGCATGTGCATCAACGTGTGAGAAATCTCGACATTCAAGGCAAAGGCTGGATTCGCTATCCTGGACATCGAGTAATGCTTTATTTACTGGTTCGTGCAGGGTTTCCGGATCGGGTGGCGGGGTAGGGAGCCGAGCAGGGCGTGGATGGTGGGGCCGTTGGATTTGGGCTTGTGCCACAGGAGACTTTTTGGCGGGAGGAGGAGGAGGAGGGCGAGCGAGTGCTCGTGCAAGCTGTTCGGAGCTAGGACGGGTCCACTTTGGTGGTATAGGTGGTGGTTGTCGGGCACGCCGCTCATGCCCACCAGTTGGTCCGAACGGTCTGGGCTGAGCTAGGCCATTCGCGTTTGCGACGGGCTCGGATTCACGGAGCTTCTTGGGTTGAGGAACTACAACATGGTTAACTTGGTCCAACTTGAGTTGAGCTATGCGCGTTGCGATGCTATTTCGCTTAAGCTCTTCAACCACTTCGTCTGATGTCGACGGCGGAGGAAGAGGTGGAACTCTACGCCGCGGAGGTAGAGGAGGCTTCGTTATTGACATGAGAGGAACAAAAGAAAAGTTCTGAGGTTAGGCGCTTATTCTACATGGTGACCCAGAGGCTATGTATCAAATCATATCAATAACAGATCTGAGTCTGAGTACTTTGAGCATGATATCAGTGCAAATTCATAGGGAGCGCAGTACATATTGTCATATGTTCATCTGCCAACTAGCATATTCGACTTTTATGATCTAGGTTTCTCCTGGAAATAGGGCAGTCAACACAAGGAAAAGAGGTTAAAACACGATTATCGGGTCACAAACCTTCTTTTCTTTCCACAAAGCCAAAAGACCAACACCAGATACTTTGACTACCTTAAAGCGTACTCCTGGTATATCTCCCTTTGCCTTCCCGCGGCGACCGAAGCCAGAAATGAGAACTTCATCATTCTCGTCCACAAAGTTCAAGCAGCCGTCGTTCTAAATGAAGTTGAATATTGCACATCGTAGGATGTGATTGTGTAACCTCCAACTCACAGGTACAAAGGCCGTGACTTTCTTCCCGTTTTTGATGAGTTGCACGCGAACGCATTTACGGATGGCGGAGTTTGGCTGCTTCGCCTCAACACCGACTTTCTCTAGCACGATCCCCTTAGCATGAGACGAACCTCCTGTCGGCGATGTTTTGTATATGTTGCCAAGAGCGCGCTTTTTGTATGCCTTATCGGCCTAGGTTTAAGAAATAAGGTGTGAGGATAAATGCTTGGAGAAAATATGCCGGACGAACCCATCGGCTGTCCCGACGGTCGTTGCGAAGTTTTCTTGCTGCTTGAAGTCCGCGAGGTTTATTGGCTAATGATCAAAAACTTTGAAAAAAACTATGCTTCACTGGAAACGGTAAGGACAACGTACAGCCCATTCTTTATTGTCGAGGTCAAGGTCGAGGTCGATGGCGGATAACGTGCTAATTCGGGCCCAGCAAGGAATCTCCCGGTGGCAACGAAACCTTATTTCTCAAAACTGTAACAGTTCTAGATTGAAGTCACGTGTCTATGCTTCCACGTGACTAGCTCGGGAACCGGCAACTTGATGGTTCGCGCTTATCCGTTAACCCAAGCTTCTCATGGCTCAATAGATTGATATAAATGCTTCCACTATCTAAGCCCCATGGTCTGGTTAGTCTCTCATGTCTGCGTCAGACACTCAGTATCACCATCATGGCCGGTTTACAGTTGAAGGGGGTATACTACCGGATGCAATCACAGCTTTTCGTACCTATGGTGACCCGAAGAACCCTTGCGTGGTGTTCCCCACTTGCTATGGTGGAAAGCTGGACAGTGAGTAGTAGAACAACTCCCATGGTTCACTCAACTACCCATTGTTCTAGGTCAACTTTATTTGATTGGTAACGACAAGGCGAGATCAAAGACAGTCCAGACAGCTTCCCAATAACATTCATGTGCACTCCCAGGCTCTCAATCCTAAGAAATACTTCATCGTGACATTTGCGCTCTTTTCTAATGGAGAGGCAAGTGCCTAGACAACCCGCTACTTTGTGCCAGATTATTTATGTTGCATAGTCCTCGTCTCCTTCTAATACGGTAATCTTCCATGTTCGCCCTCATATTCCAGATCGTCCTAATCGAGTGTGTTTAGCCCTCTCCATATAATGGACCTTACTTTCCAGCTGTTTCCTACAAAGATAACATGCAAGTTACAGACTGTTTGTCTGGGCATATGGCTCATGATGCTTCCTCTAAAGCCGGGCTCAGCATGACGTTCTTATCCACAAGCTTCATATAAATGAGGTATTTCTTGTAGTTGGGTTTTCAATGGGTGGTCAGCAGGTTGAAATTTTCAAATGTGACCTGCGGATCGGCCCTTACTGATGGTTCAAGGCTTATCATTGGCCTGTTGTGTATCCGAACTATGTCAAGAGGTGTGTTCTTTTCTAATTAAAATCCAACCATGCTGGAGAATAAACGATACAGATTTGTTTCTATCTGTGGCTCAGCTCGAACGAGTCCCCATAATAAGTGGTAGATATCATCATTTTTGCATCTACTTTTCGGTCGCGATTACTAAAACCAGACCACTGAAAGTTTCCTTGAGGGCCTGAAAGCGGCTCTCACTGCTTCTAAGGACTTCGATCATGGCCATTACAAAACGCCACCCGAACGTGGCATCCGTGCCTTTGGGCGTGTATATAGTGGCTGGGCGTATGGCCAAACTGTGAGCCAATGATTCAGTGTTCTATAAATACGACTCTCAAGTTCAACAAGTGGTATCGTAATCATGGTTATCTTCATGACGGAATGTATGCTTTAGTAGCTTTCTACTTGATGGGTCTGAGACCTGGCAAGATATCCAGATCTAGAAGCTTTCATCAAGGAAAGATGGGAGATGCCCTTTTTGGCTAATTGGGATGCAAACGACCTGCTCACGCTGCTAGCTACGTGGTGGTCGGGAGACATCTCGGCTATGCAAGACGGGGGTGATTTGCAGAAGTGTCTGGCTACTATTACGGCCCGCGGATTAATCATGCCATGTAAGACAGATCTCTACTTTCCGGTATGCAAAATAAAATGCTTGGTGAGATAGCGATATACTAATCTCAGACACGTCCTAGCCTGAGGACAACGAGATCGAGGTATCCAACTTTCGCAATCAGGCCCGGTTGGTGATGATCGACTCTGTTTGGGGACATATGGGTAGGCAGAACAAAGTAATCATTTTTTGATCGCTTAACTTTTTTCTAGCCGGAGGAGGGGCAAATGACAAGGACACTGAGTTCATAAACCATGAGGTTCAGAAGTTCATGGAAGAGCCTTAGTCTCAAGGGATGGTGCAATGGTGCCTTATGGAGGCTTACTTATGTAAACATGCTATTTTTGTAGTTGTTTTTTTTTGTCGGGTTATGTTCTTCCGTTTACTTGCAAGGAATGCGCGTTCATGTTCTGCCAAGCTTAGAACATCGGGTGGATGCAGATTCTATGCTTCAAACATTGATTTATATGACGATATTGTCTATAGAGGCTTCGTCCATCATGTAACACGGTTCGCCCCATCAACCTTAGTTTTAATAATGCTTTGACAAGCTCTTGAAGCCCTGAACGTCTACAGGCTGTTCTTCACACCGAAAGCCAAGCGGTCTACGCTGGAGTCGACCCAACGGCGGGTTCGCTACATATCGGTCATCTTATTCCACTTATGTGTTTGCTTCACTTTCATCTGCGCGGTCACAACATTGTACCCCTTGTGCGTTCATTTATTTTCCCTTTCGCCGTTTGTTCTACGACAATCTTACTAGATAGGTGGTGCTACGGGACTTCTGGGAGACCCTTCTGGTCGGCAGACCGAACGACAGCTTGCAGATGTGAAACAGGTGGAAAATAATGTACTCAGACTTACGAAAAGTGTGGGGAGCTTTTTCCAGAGAGCTCTTGATTACGCGCTCATTCGTATGCCTCATGGCAAAAATCTTCACGTCAAACCTACTGTAATGAGCAACCTCCGGTGGCATCAAGACCTAAGTCTACTCGATTTCTTACGATCTATAGGAGTACATGCTCGCGTGAATACGATGCTCAATAGAGAGAGGTAATCAATAAAAAAAAATCCAACAGTCTCTAACATTCACTTCATGAATTACGTAGTGTACGAGCCCGCTTAGCTTCCCAGCGCGGTCTTTCTTTTGCAGAGTTCACGTACCAGTTGCTGCAGGCATACGATTTCTACCACCTCCATCAACAATTTGGCTGTACCATTCAGATTGGTGGTTCCGACCAGTGGGGAAATATCCTTGCGGGAATTGAGCTTATCGGTCGCTTGAAAGGCACGATTGAGGACCAAGCTTTTGGAATGACTACACCTTTGTTAACCACGACGTCGGGCGAGAAATTTGGAAAAAGTGCTGGGAACGCTATTTGGCTGGACTTGGATATGACGAGCGCTTTCGATTTTTACCAGGTGTGATCCTTTTATCAGTCTTACGTATGGAGAACAGGGTTCAAACACTCACATAGTATTTTATTCAAGCAGACGATGGCGACGTTGAGAAGTATCTGAAGTTGTTCACACTTTTGCCACACGCCGAAATTGCTAATGTCATGGAGGCCCATAAAGTATGTCAAACGCAGGTCTATAGTATCTGCGCCTTAACTTCTCGCAGGAAAGCCCGGAGGCGAGAGTAGCTCAAAGACTCCTAGCGGCTGAAGTCACTGAAATGGTACACACAAGTAGACAGTCGCATCCGTCTTGATGTTATGGTCCTAACGCGTGTACAGCTGCAGGACTAGCCCACGCCCAGACACTTACTCAGCTCCTTTTCGGATCGAGTTATGACGGTCTCACTGCATCCCAGATAATATCAGCTTTTACAGGTGATCAGCGATTAGTCATACTACACGAGGAAGAGCTATTTGAATCTACAATCGTGAAGTTGGCCGCGAAATATCGTCTTGTACCATCGACGTGTATGTTTTTGTTGGTTTCTACTGCCCTGGCGCTCAATCTTATCTCTAGCGGCCTCACGCAATCTCGTTCAAGCGCGTGGACTATATGTCAACAATCGAACGGTCCCGGAGCTACAATACAAAGTGTCGAAGACGGATTTGATTGACGGACAAGTGGCCGTTCTACGTGCTGGCAAAGATAAATTTCTCATATTAGCAGCACCTTACAACGGACCAACCGCTTATCATACTCTAGGGAAAGATGGCTGCCGTCGAAGCGTTGTGTAACTACACATTCAAATTTATTTACACGCGACTGTTATCTTTTTAATCAACCCGAATTGCACTGTATATTTTTCGAACGGCCCAATACGATGCAAGAAAGCCGATGGTTCCTGAAGGGTATGCGTTTGGATGTGTTGTCGTGAAGGAACGAATGACATACCTGTGGCCAGGAAGTCTACAAGCGTCAGTAGTATAAGATACCCAAGGTATATCACGCGTCCTGAAGTGGTCTCTAGCGATAATCGAGTCGCCCAATAGAACAGGCCATATCCAAAAACCCAAAAGGCGCTCCCCCCGCCCGTAATGAAGGCTCGCCAGTGCCATCTTGAGTTTAAATGTCAGCTCATAGTATGCGACGCAAATAAAACCAACATACCGATATTCCTCTGCGCACAGGATAAAGTATGTGAACAGAATTGTGACTGTAGCTGTGGTGAGGGCTACAACACTGGCCGTAAGGGCCAGGAACCCAAATGCGTAATACGCTCGGGAGGCAAAAAGGCTCGTTAGGACGTAGTATAGCTCAATGAAAGCAGCGCCTATACGGTAGATATTGTGAGGTACGTGGAAGCGTATTAGCGGCTCCGGATCATACCAAAAGGTAGGATACCACTCAGTATAGCGGCGAGCTAGCGAGTAGAATTGAAAAGTGCAGACTTATGGAGGTAGATAAGAGATACCCATGGGCGTAGATATTTGGGACCTAGAGGAATCTGTCGCGGAATCTGGTTAACACGGACGGGATGGTAAATTGACTGAAAACAGAAATGTGAGAAGATATTTACATGGCATATTTCAAAGACGTACACCCTTTCTAGACCCAAAGTATGAGCCTACGGCGGAGAGGGGGGCGGAAATGCCGAACCAAAGCAAAACTATCAAGAGCATAGTTCCTGAAAGAAAGTTAATCGCAATTCACAGAGAAGCTATGGCACTGACCAAAAGGAACAGCTCCAGATGAGCCGGCGACTAAAAGGCATAAATTAAGAATGAAGAAAATCATGAAGACAATGCTAGAGAAAGTCAGAAAAGCCCGTTAGTACTGTTCCGAGGGTTGTAGGCTTACGATGGCAGAACAGTTGCTGTGAGAAATGAATTTTTCCTCCGGTTCGTGCCCCCGAAAGACGCATATACGCGTGCTGAGATGTATCCGCCTATCCTTCACTGATGTCAAAACAATTCACATTAAGCTCAGTGATTGAGATTCAAACCCTCCAAAAAGTGACCAGAACACCATCATAATAGTAGCAAGTGACCCCCGATTCGATGGAGAGAGAAAGCCCAACAGTGCAAATACTGGAACGCGAAAAAGACTAAGCAGAATAACCGACAAGAGCTTATTAGACTGACCAAGGGTTACCCCAACCATGGCACAAAGTTGGGAGCCATTTCCAATCATAACAGACAAGGGCATCGGATTTTGTGGTGCACGGAACACTTCCCCATGAATAAGCTTCCAGCCCCAATCTTCTTGTACATCTTCCTACTTTGTGCATTAGAATTTGGCTAGCGATGATGGATAGTATAACGGCTTACACTAAGATCAATTGCATTGTAACGAGATATCTGTCAATTGGCATGATTGAGTAAAGAGAATAATTGGCTTTGAAAATTGGTTTACGTCACGAGAAACACTGCGAACGAGAATCATGGAGACCATGACACAGAGAAAGACAGCAATGACGATGGAGTTGATGAGACTAAACCAGTGTATACGAGGATCCAAAATATGGAGATAGCTATCCCAGCGGGTCGCCTTTGAAAGCAGTGAGATGAGGTAGTACAGACTATGTACGATAATCGACGCACCCATGAGGTATCCGATTCCTGTGTAGTTGAGCTCGGTCTTAAGCATCGACATATGGGGCAACTAGTCAATCATACGTACATCCCATGTAATACGATAAGTATATCGAATGGTCTGATTTCTCGTTTCATCCAGTATCAGAGGCTCCGACAAGTTATGAGTGCAAATTGGCTCAGCAGTTTGGGGACCGCCTACACTGGATTGTTTATACCTTGGTGTTAGTGTCCGAGATAGCGGTCATGTTTTGAACCTCTACCTTGAAGGCCATACTAAAACGCCAACGATGCGAAAAGTATCTGGTGTGGGCTTGTGATACCTGAAAGGAAATGGTATTTGTATGGGTTTCATGAATTGTACACCTGTAGCTCACCGAAACATAACATTATAATGGTTGTATAGGATGGGGGATTCTCGTAATTCCGGATCGTAGTGCCCAAGGTCGAAGCCTTGGTCATAGAATACTTCCTTGTTTCTATTGTCGACCCTCATTGTCGCTGCTGGTAGGCCATCAACAAGCCAATTGAGCTCGTAACCTTCTTTGATGCGGTTATTGACAAAAGCTGCTTCTTCGCCTGTAACATCGTGTTGGACACAAAGCGTATGACACGTCTTGTTATCCGCCAACATTTTGACCTGACCCGAGGCAGTCAGGCAGAGAATAGTATAGTGCGGTGAAAGAGCGCACGTCGTATGGAGAATTGAATATTCTGTCTCCAAAAAGAATCGATCCGAGGGACTCAGGTTGCTTTATTATTCCATCCTTTGGCTGACAAAAGCGAAACTTTGGATTGTAGTAGTCATCTGGGCCAAAAAAGTCTGAGCCATGTATTGCTTGGTCGGTAGACCATAAACTAACAGTTGATCATAGATTTCTATTGAGTAAAAGAGTAAAAATTAATTAACTGCAAACATAGAAAAGAAGACACTAACCAGTCTGTCGTCGTTGCCGTTAAGGCCAGTTGGTGTCGGAGTGAGAGCATTGACGAACAAGTCAACTTTCTCTTGCTTTGAGTAGTCGTGTGGTGCCGCACCAGGTAGGTAGAACGCGTGCGCATGTAACTTGACCAATGATACTGTTGGTAGCAGGAATTTTAGGCGCATTCTCATGGAGCGGAGCGAAGTAGCGTTTGTTTACTGGGACACGACTACTCAAAATAACGCCCAGCTTAAATCATCTAAAAATAATGCAGTAGTCCCTCGTTGTACTGTACTTTGAGCTCGGTCAAGTCAACAACATCCTGGCTACGCGGCGGTTATCTAGGAGTCTTGCGATGGAGTTTGAAGTTCTGGCGAAATGTCATACAACAAAAGCCAGGGTGTCTCGAATGAGACTTGCGCGTGCGTCGTACAAGAAGTTGACTGCTACAATCGCTCAACTTAGATTTAGACGGTGTCACTATGTTGCCAACCTTTATGCCTGTGGCGACACAGGCATCTATCAAGGGTCTTACAGCAGAACAGGTTGAATCCCTAGGGATCACCCTTATCTTGAATAATACCTACCATCTGAATCTCCGTCCGAGTCTAGAAGTTCTGTCAGCTGCAGGGGGTGCCCACCAGTTTCAAGGGTGGAATCGTAACCTCCTCACTGTATGCTGACGACCGCTTCTCGCTCTCTGTCTCTTATGTGCATGTCAGGACTTATCTTCTTCATAGGATAGCGGCGGTTTTCAACTTGTGTCGCTTAGTAAATTCACTACTATCACAGAGGAGGGTGCGCTGTTTGAGAGTCCTTTTACGGGGGAGCCTACTATGTTAACAGTACGTTTTTCAGACCTTCAGTGAGTTATAACCTGACTGGTCTTCTCAGCCTGAAGAGAGCATATCCATTCAACACACTATCGGGGCTGATATCATCATGCAGCTGGATGACGTCGGTGAGCTACTTTTCTTTTCCAAATAGAGAAAACCAGCACACTCCGGTCCCAAGTTTCTAGTCTAACAGTGGGACAACGTGTCAGCGAAGCTATGGAGAGATCCGTGCGGTGGCTTGACAGATGTATCACACATCATAATAAATCTGGGCGAAAAAATATACAGAATCTTTTTGCTATCGTGCAGGGAGGTCTTGAGCCTGAACTAAGGAGCCGATGCCTCGATGAGATGGTGAAGCGTAAGGACGAGGTAGCCGGATTTGCAATCGGCGGCCTCAGTGGAGGGGAAGAAAAAGGTTTGTTCGCATTCAGAACAGTTTCATCCTTCGATAATCATACCCGCCGCTTGTGGCAGACATATTTTGGCGCATGTATGTGAAGCACGTCGCTTTCACTAAACGATACTCATTGTACTTGTAGTATCAAACAGTGTACAGAAAAACTACCCGAAGAACGTGCGTCCATGCAGGTTTTACGTGTGCGGCCCCTAATTGATCTCACAGGGCCTCGTTATTCAATGGGGATTGGCTTTGCTGAAGGTCGGCAGTATCGAAACCCCGTTTAATACTACCAATCTGAATTTGACATGAATTCAGATCTTTTGGTCTGCGTTGCATTGGGTGTTGACATGGTGTGAAAGCTCTCGGTTGAGTTGCTCCCTCCCACTTACGGTGTTAGTATTGGTAGGCTGATTGCGTATTTCCGACACGGACTGCTCGCTTTGGTGTAGCGCTTACACACCAAGGGCCGATTAACCTCAGTGAAGTCTCCTCTAACCTAAGCTAATGTAGGCTGATTATTCCTCTAAAGGATTAAGCAAGCACGCAAAGGATTTGCATCCCATAGATGGCAACTGCCCTTGTCCTACCTGTAGCAACGGCACCTCCCGTGCCATTTTGCACCACACTGTCACCCACGAGACAGCCGCTGCCCACGGTGAGCTCCCCTGGAACACTGACATGGTCTAGGCTCATGTACACAAATACAGCTATTACTTTACATAACATCATGTTTCAGGCGCAAGTCATGGAGCGAGCAAGGTCTGCGATTATCAGCGGCAGGTTCCCAGATTATTTGCGATCCTTTTTTGCTGGATACTTTGGTGATGTGGGCTATCCGGAGTGGTGTGTAAACGCACTACGTAGCGTAGGTGTGGATTTACTTGAAGATACGACAACCAGAGTCATATCTAGCAATGGGACTAGGTGGGAGTACGCAGATTCCCAATATTGAATTTTCGTCAGCTACAGTAGCCAGTAATCATCGCCCTTTTCGTTGGCGGCTTGGCCGTGCATTTTTGGCCCGTCGCCTTTCATAAATCTTCCTGTGTTTCCTAATTTGCTCGCTGTTCTTGAGTTCCGACTTAACCCTGCCTAACGACTTTCCTTTGTACCGCCCAACCTTTGAAGGTTTAGTTTCGATGTTCACATCCTTGCTCGCTCTTCCATCCTCTTGCTTTTTCAACCGTCGTACTTTCCGCTCATAGCTGACATGAAGTTTGTCGAGAGATTTCGCGGGTAATACAGCGTGATGCCTGAACTTCTTGCCACCCTGCCCGCCAGAATGGCGTGCACCGATCTCATTCTCTGCTTCGCCAACTTTCGGGAGAGAAGTTTTGGTCTTTGCCTTCCATTCATCGAAGCGCCCACTCCGATATGTCGCTGGTAGTTTTGTGCCACTTTCAGTTTTCACTAATTTGACGTTATCTGCACCAGCACCGTCGCCTCGTAAGAACCGTTTTTTCTTTTTATCCCAGTTCAAAGACCGTTTCTGACGAGTAGCGACGCTGTCGTCAGCGGTGAGATCAAAAGTGGCGTCACGAGCCTGCCGAACGAAGGAAGCACCATCCGTGAGGGAATATCTGACCCATCAACGGGCTGAGCATTCTGATTTGCGAACACTGAGAGCAAATCGACCTACCCTTTGTCTGTAGCTGCACCTTTCTGATAGTGTGATATATAGAACTCAGAGTCGCGATAGCCTGTTGGAGTAGTAGAGGTGTTGAAAACCGCCTGAGTAGGTACATGTTACACAACCCTATATGCTGTTTGAAAAATGTCACTCTTACCGCGATCTCGTCTTCATCCGCCATCCGTACAATCTTGTTCAAAGATCCATTAGTGATTTCCAAACCTTCATGGGCCGCTGGCGATTTTGGGGCATTATTGCGTAGAGCTGATTTGTTCAGAGCCTTTCGCCGTTCCTTCATAAGAGCAGCGTTAGCCGTATTCCCCTTAGTCCCAATCTCAAACACAGTCTCTGAAGGGACGAAGGAAGTGACAGAACGAAGGAGTGCCCTCCTTGTTTCCTCTTGCTTCCTCCTTTTCACAGCTTCGGCACTTAAGAGCACTGGATGAATATTGGAGCCCAAGCCCGAGAATGACCATTGTGGATCTTTCATCATCTCTTTTGCACGTTTGTAACTTGGGGTGCTCGCCTTCCCTTTGCTTCGTTCGTATAAAGCATGGCCCCTCTTCATGACGTCTCTCAAAGTGGCAAGCGAGTGATTAGCGTCTTCGAGTGTGCGGATATACTCAATATCTTCATCGACTTGAGTGCGTTCGAACGCTCCCAAGACAAGGGAGTCAATATACGCTCGGCCGCCATCCTCACCTACATCGCTCCTCAGAGGTCGATCCAGGAACAGCTGCAAGTCGAGGAGATATGGCAAGTCAGTGCCAGTGACAAAAGACCACGCCCAACCCTGCCGTCCAGCGCGAGCAGTTCGTCCGACGCGGTGGATAAAGACCCTTGCTCCTTGAGGGAAATCATAGTTAACGACGTTCTCCAGGACCGGGATATCAATGCCGCGCGCCGCTACATCTGTAACAACGAGAATGTTGGTTACTCCGCGACGGAATTGGTCCATTTGATATGTACGTGCAGTTTGATCGAGGGAGCCATATATATACGAAATCATGTAGCCCGCAGTGCTCAGAAGATTGGATAGAAATTCAACATGATGTTTAGTTGCGGCGAATACAACTGTCTGGTGGGGTGCCGTAAATTGTTCTGGGCGCTTGTTTTTGCCCTTGTGGTTTGTTTCCAAGGTATGCCCGTCGCTCTTGCTTTTAGTGGTCCCGAATGGGACCTTGATGACATCCCTAAGTATTGATAACAAGCAAGCCTCTTTTTCTGCCTGTTTGAGGGAGAAGAATGCCAATCTGAGGTCAGGACTAATTTTACTCTCTGCATCTAACCGGACAAGTTTCGGCTCTTGTAACCCAGCTTTAGCGAACTCGACCAAAGACTTTGGCAAAGTCGCAGAGAACAAAAGAGTCTGTCGAGTCGGCGGCAGCCTATGTATGATTTCTGTTAGGGCCGTTTCAAACCCTAATTCAAAGAGCCGGTCGGCCTCGTCAAAGACAAGAAATTGGACTGACTTGAGATCCAGATTCATTTCAACGGCCAGGTGCAACAGGCGACCTGGCGTCGATATTATGCTAAAAAATGTCAGCAGTCGGAAGGATGTGCCGAGCGACGTGACCTACATGTCTGGATTGCTTGCAATCATCTCGAACTGTTCGTCCATACCTTCACCACCCACGACAAGGCCCCACCTGAGATTTTGGCTCTTTTTAGAATCACCTTCTTCTTTGTCTCCCGCATGTTCCCGGAAACGAGAAAACCAGCCTCTTGTTAATTCCTTCCCGACCTTGAGGATCTGGAGAGCTAGCTCTCTGGTTGGAATCAGAATCAAGGCCCTTGCACCAAACGTGGTTGAATGACTACCACCTAATCTCTGAACAAGAGGTATCAGATACGCGAGAGATTTGCCTGATCCTGTGCGTGCCATGCCTACAAGGTCTCGCGGCGGATTTGTTAAAAGAGCAGGTATCGAAAGGCGCTGAATAGGTGTTGGTATACGATATCCTAAAAGTGTTAAGGATCGTAGTAGAGACGGATGGAGGCCTATAAAGTAGTTTGAGTGTTGTATGAATGTATGAGCAGAACACACACCCATGCTTTGAAAGCTGCCCCCTCCCAGCTGATCCTTAATAATCTGTCTTTTATCCTTTAACTTCCTAATGATCTGTGTTCCTCTTTTGACATCTCTCTTCACCATAGTTTCCTGTATAAAGTCACCAAGATCACTATCGCCTGAGTCCTCTATGGCCATACTGGGTTGCTTGCCAGAAAGCATGTTAGAAATGTCGATCTCGGTATCTGATGGGTCCCATTCCTGGGAAGCTTCCCAGATTTGGTCACTGTGTACGATGTCCGAATGCTTGCGCTTTGGACCAGCCATATGTACTTCCTGGTAAGTCAGTAAGACTCAAAAATATTGTCAGGCCTTGATGGTGACAACAAAGCCAAATAAATCGATCGATCATGGCCTATGTAATAATTTTCGTCAGCCACGGTAACGACCGTTGCGCTCGCCATAGTGTTCCCAAGGCGACCTCATAAGATCGTAGTACACAGACACTGCCTTCCTCATTTCTCAGCTCCACGTATCGCGAAATTCCCGTAAACTGTGAGGTATATAAGCCTATGCGTAAAAGCATACTGTATCACAACCATCACGAACCATCATGAAATTTACGACAACGACGTTTCTTTGCATTGCATTTTTCACTTCTTCAATATCTGCCTACCCCATATATAAGAGGGATGTCTATGTACCGCATATCACTTCTCCCGTCGAACACGAAATCTGGAAAATTGGCGAGAAACAACTCGTCACTTGGTAGCCCGTCCCATCTTTAAATTGTAGAATGAGAAAAGTGCTTATTTCTCTCTTCAGGAACGTCACAGACCATCCCGCCCAGATAACCAATAAGACGGGTACAATTAAATTGAGGAGGGGAGACGTCACGCTTAATAGTATGGCCCTTCTCGGCATTTTGCTGTTCGTTTTCCCTAACGCCTTCCATGAAAAAATTAACAGTCACTCTTGCTGAGAATTTTGATATCCTCGTTGGCCAAACCGAGGTCACTGTTCCTATAGTCAATCCTGGCGATGATTATCGGGTAGTCTGTAAGTGCCGTACAATGCAAGAGTTGAGTGTACGAATCCTCATTCGCTCTTAGTATTCGGTGACTCGGGCAACTGGAGCCCCCAATTCTCCATTCAAGGAGTAAGTAATTGCGATGACGGCCCCTACGAAATGAATCCGCCATATGTCTCAAGCATGTTTACTATGTTCGAACCAATATTTGTGGTATTGTCGCATTGGACCACTAGAATGAATAACATACTAGGACGGTTGTGATAAAAGATGTACTGTAATATAGAGGACTATTTATTATTCTCTTCCGAAGTCCAAACCAGCTATCGTCGGCTGACCCGTCTCCCAAGGATGCTGCTTGTAAAGCGTGCGTTTCTACCCGTTCTGTCGGCGACGGGGGAGCTGGCATGTCTATTTCCAAGCTATGTATCCCAGAGAGTTAACTCTTGATCACAGCGTGGTCTTAGACTATTGTGATGAGTCGCGCGTGGACGTCCGTGAAGTGTTTGGGCGAGCACCAGTAGAGGGCATAGGCAATTTTGATGTGTTGCTGGAGCTCGTCCGAGATGTGCCGCCAGCTCCTGAACGAGAACTCACGGGAGCTGGTTGTGAGGGAAATGTTGAGCAAAGACCAGTCTGACATATACAAATGATATACCTGCTCGCGAAGACCCCCTAACCCCTCTCATTGACGCTCTTGTGCCTCGCACACCTCGAACACCGCGAGTCACTGTCTTCTGCTTCTTTTTCTGCTCTTGTTCTGCACGTTCCTTTTCCTCCTGCCGAATGCGCTCTTGCTCTGCTCGAAGCTGTTCCTGTTTCTCCCGCATAACGGCCAATTCAGCCTCTCGTCTTTCCTTCTCTAGTCTTTGGCGCTGCAACAGCTCGTGGTCCTGATAAATCCAATTCTTAGTATGAAAAAATACGGAGCAAGTGTATGCATGATCTCACCGCGTCGGCACCTTGCCATTCTTCGTCAAAGATCAACCGCGCATACTGATCAGACTTGTCGAGCAACACAGTATATTTATTTAGCAGTGAGTCGGTATGTTCTAATTGTGTCGCAACACGCTGTATAGTCGGGGGGGGGGATGCATTCCACAAGAATAAACTGATATTGGAGTAACATACCTGATTAATCGAACCTAGACTTTGTAATGCATCATGGAAGTTTGCGAACGCTGCATTCAGCTTTCTCAGGACAAACAGGTCGCTTTGTAGTTTGTCTTCGCGTAGTTTGGCAGTATGTCGTTTTTGATGTTCATCGTGCCCCTCATCCTCCGCCATCTCAACTTGCGCAGAGTTTGTAACCCCAAAATCATCTTCATGCGATGCGAACAACTGTTGTGTTATGTTGGACAGGTCAAACGTTCTCTCAGTTGTGATCGTTCGGTCTGCCAAAGAGAGCTCAGAGATAGACATATCGCCTGCGTCCATACCAGTAGCCGACGAAAGGGATGAGAGTATGCCGGGGGACTCTGATAGTAAATGTGATCCACTGCTTGAAAATAAGATATCTGATGTTTCACGAGAGTCCATTACACGTTCAGATGCACAAAAGCTGTGATACAGTATGACTGTAGTCGATTGCCTATGCATTCGAGATATGAAAAGATGCTAACGTGAAAGCACCAGCACACACACCTATGGTAAAGTAAGATGAACGCAATCGAGGTGGAACAATATGTACTTGTGATAAGCGACGCATTTATTAGTATCAGGCGTTCGTGCCAAACAATGCATGATAAAGGCAAGAAAGGCCCAAGCCGTTTACCCTTTCGTTCACTGCATTTCGATGCCAGACCTTTGCCTTTTGGGACATGCTGCCCATCTCATGCCATTGATGTTCAATTTCATGCCCCGAAAATTGAAATGATAGAACAGCAAAAGCCATCTGCTAATGAGGTGAAGGTCATGTTAGCGTTTAGAACTTAGAAGTTGTGCTCTGCTTCAGCCATAGCCATCGTTGTGCTTCCCATGCACAATGCCGTGCTACGTTGCTGGGCCGTTATTGCACTGATATAGTGTCTGCATGATTCCACTCTCAGAGCAACACCAGGAGATTGTATACTATGTATAGTCATACTCCATTTCGAAACGTAAGCTATAGAATCTTTTTGAGGACATCAGGTCATCTTGGGCTGTTCTTTTTCAAGAGATGACACATAAATGTCGTGCGAACAAATAGAGACTTGCCCTCAGTGGCGAAAAATAGCTATAGAAGGGTATACGAGCCAGTTAGTCATCCCCATACAATTCAAACTCCCAAGGGAGGTTGTGCCCAGGACCAAGCTCCGAGAACCATATCCTCTTGAGCCTGCAAGTCGCATACACGCGGACGTACCCAACATGCGAGTACGTACCAGTAGGTACTTTAATTTGTGAGCCTCTGGATACGTCCTTGAGATCCAATAGTTGAGGAGACGAAAAATAAGGGAGGTAGGTGGGAAGGTAAAGGTTGATCGTGGACCAAGCGGTTAAAGGACGGGAAGGAGGTGATGGGAAGGAAAGGGGAAGATGAAGCAGCGGAAATCCATCGGTCCCAGACGGATACTTCAGTCGAGGTTGTTTCTGCGTGTAGTTTGAGTATATGTTTGATGTGGGGATACATTCTCATGAAGATACAAGAAAATCAACAGGGGATGAAAAAAAAATGATGGATATACCTGGAAAGTTGAGAGCCTTAATATACCCATACGGCCAGATTCATCGACAAGCCCAATTTCCAGGGACCATTCTCTGCCCATATTGCGTACTTGAAGGTGCATCCATGGGTGTTTGATGCCCAAGTGATATGACCCAAGTAAGCCAGGAGGGCACTGAATGTAGGTTGTCCGAAGCGTAGGTGATTGTATCTGAAGCACTGTTTGGTTCAAAGCGTAATCTGGCATATTTTGCTCTGGCCCAGTAGTAGGTATGAGCTGCACAGGATGTGGGGGCTGCGGTTCAGAAGAATGGTCATTTAGAAGATGGCTGCAAGAGTCAGTAGGGAGGGCTCTGTCGAGCGACACAGAGAAGATTAAAAGAGGATCAGAGGTTGTCGACGAGAAGAGCGATACAATGGAAGGCTGGATGGTAGTGGAGAACATACTCAAATGTTTGTAAGCGACTTTCAGTGAACGAATAACTATTATACTACAGTATATACAGACGATATCAAAAGCAGGGTGTTATCACATACGATAAATTGGGAAGGCGCTCCATGTCACAAACCAGCATGAGATAGGACGCTCATCTGAGGTCAATAGTGGGTATACATCCGTTCAATCTTCAGTTGTCCAGGAAGGGGTCGGTCGGCCGTAGAAAAGATAGCTGGGTAGCATCATTATGGTAGACAATGTGGCGATTGAAGTGTACGCACTTTATTTGACTTGTTAAAGACGCCATCGGCGGGATGGGAGATCGAGGATCTCCCTGTAAACGGCCAGAGGGTACCATCGGTCCACAGAGAGGGCACACATGATTACATTGCCCAAAATTCAAAGACACTGAGCCTGTTCCTCCTCCAGATGGCGAAACTGGACGGATTGGAGGTGAAGCATTTGTGGGCGTCAAGACTAGAGGTGAAGACAAAGGGCTCTGTGCTATGTCTGGAGATTGTGGGTGGCCGCCACTGCCAGTGGACTTGATGTTGGGAGATGTCCGCACCACGATACGAGGGGAGGGCTGCGGATTAGTGTCCACTGGAGAGAAGGGCTGTGCTCCTGGCTCTACCCTCCGCCGTGAACGCGTCTCCCCAGCATCGCTAGGGTAAGAGTTGAGATAAGGTGGCGTGTCAACTACCACACGGGGGAGTATGCGACGTGACGACCGAGAGGAACTTGTGGGAGATGAAGGTGGCCCTCGAGTGTACGTCACATTGTCATGGAAGATTGGTGGCGGCGAAGGGGGGCGTGGGCTCGGACGCTGAGGACTTTGTTTAGATAGTGGGACCGCCAATGGCATCAAAGTGCCCCCCAGGGGATGTTCGTGAACTGTCGGAAACAAGGAGGGTACGTCCGACTGAGGAGCACTATTGCCTACAATCCTTGTTGCTCCTATCTCTTGTGCTTTTCTAAAGGCACGGTGCGCTTCCTCCTCCGTATTAAAGCCTTGAAAAATGGCGTTTGGTACTTGCTTAGTGAGGGAAGCAGTTTCTAACCTGACAAAACTTAGGGAATGACATAGGCGGAATGCGAAAGACTTTACCAAGTATCAAAAACCCCAATGTCCTTTCCGACAGTAACGACGTACCATTTTTTCTTTGCCATGGCGAGGCTTCGCCAGCAGAGGATGGTGGTGATTAGTGCACAGCTGTTATCAGGAACCTCAAGCCACAGGGTCTGACATTACTCGGAAATCCGAGCATTAGCACTTCTAAGGCTTAAGCGCACGCGTCCAACAATACCACACCAGACAAGTGATGAATTAGTACTACGGGAGGTATTGCATAACAATTAATGTATATGTGCGTAAGTTGACTCATGAACGTGATGGTTCTGGTATAGGTATAAGAACAACCAGGACCTTGCCAAAGGGCAGAACGGTGAAAAAAAAACAATGCCTGCAAATAGTGAGCCACGACTCTTCTGGTAGTTTAAAAGGTTGAGGCTTCCAACGACATCCCGTCCTTTGAGATCTCCCAAGTGCAGATTGCTAGTACACTTGGTATCATACTGCGATATAGCCACGGTTGGAGGACCGCCGTGGGCGTACAGATGAGCACAAATGACGCACGACATCGCTCAGCATGTATGGTACGTCCTTCCAGAAGTCGCGATGTCTAGCGGTTATAAGTAATAATTTGATGATGACCAAAGTACCACTCACGGAATCAGATCTGCGCCACGCGCTCCGTAGGTTGAATAATTGTAATATGCTCCCAAGCCGAAATATGCCGCGAACGCGAGGATTAACCTATTCGTGAAATGTCAGAAATACCACTTTCGCTGATGATCAAAATCATACATGAGGAAAAACCAGCCAATTCCGCTACCAGCGTTTTTAGTTTCATCCTGCGGCGCCTCACCATTGTCATTGCCACCTTTATTCCCGTCATTATTCTTGTCCCCGCCGTCACCTTTTAGTGGACATCCTGCTGAGACGCCCCATTCAACGTTGACTCGCGATCCATCGTACGATATGAATGCTGGGTCTAGAGTTTCTCCCGGACGGCATAGAAGAGTAATGTTCAGCGACTGGCTTGTTGGTATGTTATCAATGGGATGGGGGTATTCCGGGCCTTTGGATATAATTGAGAGGTATTTTGTTGCTAGGGTATACGTGAGAAACATCCTTGAGCATCCAGACAGCCAATTTACATGATTCTCCTGCCTTGAATTCTAAGTCGTGTGTCAACGAGTTCATCAACGGAATAACAGCTGTTATGCGGTCCTTTTCTTCCGCTTTTTGATTCACTTGTGTCAGGCATGCTCTTGTACCCGTCTCACACTGCCTCATTTTCATACTATTACCGCCTAGTTGGACAGACATGTATACCATGGCGCACCTGATCTCTGTCAGCCACGTTCTCCTGCTTCTTCAACTCGGTACATAAATTAAACCGCAAGAGGTCTATAGTAGAGCTAGGCGGCGTATTTCGCTTCTGGCTAGCCGTGTGCTCGCCAGCTAGGGATGTTAAATCGAACTCGATCTCATCGACCTTCACATGGCAATCAAATGTTGAACCGTCATCTGCCCATGTAAGAGGTATGGAGAGAAAAGCTGATAGCAGTAGCGCCAATGGTACCTTGGCTGGCCGTAGAACCATAGTCACGTAAAAAAGGCGTAGTTGGCGAATGCCCACGAGTACCAGTTCGGAGGTTGGAGGTGGCAGTGCCGCGATTATTAGTTATTTGATTGCAGCCTTAAGAACAAATACCCCTTCCTCTGCGATGTAAATTTATGATTACTTTACTCGAACGAATCAGACAACATAAGCGTATGAATTTTGCCAATTTTTAGAGCGGGGAATGCTTCTTATCTCACAATTATAATGTCGCGAACTCGCTTTCATCCGGACCTCTCAAAGTCACATATCACGAACAAGGGTGTGTTTACCTCCTGAGAGCTCAAGAGCACCATCTTGAGCTGTACCAGACCTTATACCACCATCTACTTTGATTTGACCTTTTCCTGGAAGTTTCACGACGCCATGCGTACCAGCGGGCATTTCGATATCTATCGTCAGCACATTGCCCCGAATCTTCCACGCGACCCCGAACCAACCCAAGCTCGTTTCTAACCCACCTTCGGCGGCTTGAAGCCCACTTAAAACTGGGGCTACAGCCCAAGTGGCACCACGAGGAGATGTGAGTGTTAGACCAAGGACAAAAAAAGTTAAGGCTGGCGTGGGTCCAGTTGCCCATCCATGGCTGTGGCTGGTGTAGGAATGATCGAAATCGTATCCAGCGGCTGCTCGGTACCTACGATCGGGCTGAATATTCTGTCACTTAAGATTGCAAGCTACACACCCAAGTGAGCCGTTGCGCGTAAACCCCTCTAGGAGGCTTGACTTCACAGAAAGATCAGTATAAAGCATGTACCCCCACTGGGAGCATATCAGTTTTATATGAAGTGCGAGTTCGTTGGAGTGGTATACACACCTCTGTAAGTAGAATTAATTAGTCTCATATAAAGAATCGATACAGTATGATAAATTACACACCCCTACGCATAAGGTCTAGTGCGCGTTCCCCCTGCCCTGCGATAAAATGCGCTTGAAGCTATAATCATAGCTGGTCAACGAGCGCCCGATGACGTTAATAAGAGCGCTGACTTCAAAACCCCCAACAAACGGAATAATTGTATCGTTGAGCTCAGGATTCAATGGCCCGATATCAGTCCAGAAATTTGTCAAACCTCGACTGATAGCTTGGTTTTGCGCCTGGCTATTGGTGAGGTTGAAGAGAACAGCTAATGAGTTGCCATCTTGCGGAAACAGTTTTGAAGCAGGATTATCTCGAAACATGCCAACAGATTTGTCCCACAGGAGATTGTTGTAAGCCAACTTGACTGATGTCGCATTCGCTAAGTAGGCTGTCGCTAATTCCTCAAGGCCAAGATGAGTTGCAAGGTCGGCGGCAGTAACTAATGACTATGAAGATCTTCCAGCCAATGAGAATACGACAGAAAACATAGATATTTACCCTGTACAAGACGGCATTAGCCGCTGAGTTCTGTCCTTGCCCACCGTCTCTTCCCCAGTCATTAGAGAATGCCCGAGGAACATTCATCAGCCCCGTCGAATCAACTTGACTTTGAAGGAATGACAGAGCTTTTGTAAAATTCCCCCAAACAGTTTGAACAAAGTGAAGGTCTCCTGTGTATAGGTAATAATTGTGTGTGCCGATCAAAGACCAACAAATATATGTATCGCTCCCTCTAGCGTTAATAGGAGGCCCAGAGTACTGAAGGGCGCCTGTGACAGGATCTTGTGTCGAGAACATGACAGCTAATGCATTCTTAGATGGCAGAAGATCGTTCAATGCAACGAGCTCCGTGTGAGACGATATTCCCATATCACCTATCAGCCGAGTTAAATTCAGTAATATCCCATAAAGTTAGGGTTCATACCAGGCCAGATGTTCCTAATCGCAGAGAGACATTCACAATGGATTGACGCAGTCACGCAGCAAAACCACTCACCTGTCTCGTTTGGCACCGTCAACAAGGATAGGGCCTTCGACAGGACCACCTGTTGCATTATTTGCCCATCCTTCGATAGAACTTGAGTTTGATGCTCAAAGGTAAAAAGAAAAGTTTACCAGACGGCGATGGACAGGGTTGTTGACGAGCTTGATGGGCATCGATTGTATTTGTTTGCACAGTGTAAGCCCCGGCATACCAAAGTTTAGTTAAGAAGCTTGGATCGTGAAACACGGGGTCGCGAGCAAAGAAATATCCAGTATATGCTCTCAAATCGTCCCAATGAGGCATCCAAGTCGTATGAAGAGAAATGCTAGATATCGTAACGGATGCATCTGAATTTGATACGACGGTCAAGTACTTGAAACCGCCTCTTTGCTGGCTGATGGTTTGACTGAATGTACCAATAGGAAGGGGCGAAGGTAGAGCCTGAACCCCGTCAGAGTCCATCGTAGCAGTAGAGCGACATGAATCATCCGAATGGGTTGGGCTGATGAATTGTGAGGATTCTGTAAACGAGAGGGAAAGCGCCGATTTTGAAGTTGCTCTGTTGATGGTGAGGGACAGCGTGCCCCCAACCTGACTTCAAGGTTAAATCAGGTAAGACAGATGCATACAGCACACCTCTTGTCCAAAGTCCAGTACCACATAAGATCCTTTGCTAGCCAGAGTTGCTGAGCCGCCGTGAGCAGCAATGAGTTGATTTGCGTTCTGAACGCGACCATGAGTAGAGTGGACAGCTACTGGATGAACGATTCGTTGGGACGGTGCAAAATTGAATGCGTCCCAAGGACCAGGAGGCGCACGCGCGGCAGAATCGCCTGTCCATAAACCGACCAAAAAAAGAATAAAGAGATACATAGTTCCGGTTTGCCCAGTCAACGAGCACCCCTTCTTATGTTCGCGTCAATGGGAACGAAAGGTACGCAAAGGTTCAATAACACATTGGCAAAGGATGAAGGATGTGCCATGAATTCTTCTCCAAAAGGCGAAGAGGGCCCCAAGGGTCGTACAGGAAGACGAGATCCATGACGTGAACGAAAAGAAGCTCACGATCATGAGGTAGCAGCGGCGACTGACATAAATGCTTGTCACTTGATAATAGAAACCTGTGAAAAGAAGATATACATGTAAAGCGCGAGTTTCTGGCTCCAAAATACCCTTCTATCATTACTGCAGAACGGCCCTAATCGTGTTTGAACTTTCTATGATGGTGTATTCGAAATGCGGGGGCATAGGAGATGATTGTCACGTGTCATAATATGTAAAAGGTAACTCCACGAGAACCAAAGTGTTACGCGTCTTCCACTTTATACAGATCTCTACTTTCAACACTTATGGCAGGCCTCGAAAATCTCGTACAAAGAATATATCATGAAAGGCAACAATCGGGGTCTATGCTTTGTGCACAACATGCACTCAACAACCTTTTACGTGAGTCTCATCACCTGTCCTGTGATACGCGAACTGAACCTCTTCGATCTTGAGAGGGCAACTACGTGGGTCTTCCGTATATCTTTAGGTTATTCAAGACGCGCTAAATAATGTATGAGCAAAGTTTACTGCACCTGATCTGTCAGACATCGCTAGAAATCTCGATTTACTAGAGCGCAGCTATGACGCCGACCATACTGGTAGCACAAATATGGATGACACTGGTAAATGCTACTAGGTTTATGTGACCTCATTTATACCACCTTTTTTTAGGATTTTTTTCTATCCAAGTGCTGGAAAATGCCCTCAATGTTTTAGGGTTAAAGTGAGGAGTTTTTTAAGGCTCCCTCTTCTGGTCCTCAAATCTAACCCTTTAGCCTTGTTCGTTGGCGTGGGGAAGACATGAGATCTTATCAAGATCGTCCCCAGTAAGCTCTATATGCTTTTCAACATGAGTAAACTTGTCCATCTTCGATGAAGTACGCAGCTTGCGTTTATTCTGAATCTAGACCAACACTGGTTTACTCTACGTCGTTTCGGCCACGCTGAGCCCAATTTTAACCTTGATGTCGGGAATGGACACTGGTTCAACTTAAATTCCTCACTAACTAAACCAGAGTGGGTCGGAAAACTGTATCTCAGAATGGTTCTACAACAAGCCGAAATCGACGGTAGCTCTACTTGTCCTTGCCATTGAACATGTTATCAAACTTCCTGTAGGGTATTCTGTGTTTGCGGTTATCCAAATGGATACCTCAGCGCCCCTTGCCTTACCCCGCACAGAGGTCGATGAGATTGCATCGACACTACCAGAGCCTACTTTCCCTGGCCGCCCGAATCATGTTTCACCTTCGTACAAGGAATCACCCACATTATCTTCCACTGATCCCCGTTCTCCTCAAATGGAGAGCTTTGAAGATGAAGATTACGAGCTTCAGGCAGCGTTACAAGCGTCATTAGCGGGTAGCCCTCATGGAACCCAAGTTGCCGCCTCAATGATCTGGTCGTCAGCTACACCAATCCTAGAAGATCATCCAGGGCATACCAATTCGACAACCCAACATGAAGTAAACACACATGTGTCTATGGATGATGCTTCAGTATCGGCGGAGGAGTTGGACCCTATTGCGGCGAGCATGGAGCGAAATAAGAAAATGTTAAAGCAAATGCAAGAGCAGCAACAGCTTGTACAGCGTGAGCTATGGGAGGGGAGCTCTAGTGCTGAAGATTCTATTCTGGAAGCTAGACGAGACGAGAGGAGGAGGCGTGAAGGGGAAGAAGCAGAGCAGTTGCGACGTGCAATTGAAGAAAGCGAGGCACTCGTGCGGGCCGAGGGACGCTCGTCTGTTATTAACCACAATTCGGCAGAAGATGTTAACGTGGCTCCCGAACCCCGTGGATCGGGGAGTGGTTTCATTTCAAACGGAAGTATTGACAATAACAGGGTATATGATGACGACGATGCAGAACTGCAAGCGGCGCTTGAAGCCTCTCTAGGGCACGCTCCGCTGGTTCGGGATCTTCGATCACAGCAGACACACCTAGAGACGGAGTCTACGCCTCCTCCACTCACTTCAATGCCTCCTGCCGGTATGCGCCTGGAGCATGAAACCGAGACAGATGATGTTCGATCCATGCTTTCCGCTGAAACATCAGATAATCCCTCGTCAGATGTTGCTCCAGTGACTGTCAGTGTGGACGAGTTGAGGCGAAGAAGATTAGCTAGATTTGGAAATTAGGACCGTATATCTATAACAAGAGTAATATAATGCAATGTACATAACACTCAGAACAGTCAAACGTAAGGTGCAGAAAACACATGTTTGCAATTAACGGCTAAGTTATCATACAAATAGTCTGGTTGGAGCAAGATGTCAAGATGTGGAGGTTGGTTGGTGGTTATTGGGCTGAATCTCGTCCACTGCATCGCTGCGGCGTCGTCTTGCAAAACGGAGATAACGAGAGAAGCGGTTCCCAGTGGTTGATGGCGGATCGCGACCACTGTCATCGCCGCTGCTGTGGTTTGGCATACCTAAGATAATATTCTCGAGTGCAAGGAAGTCTGAAATAGGGTGAATGAGCAAGATTATTATGCAGACCTTCCAGGATGCCTACCTTCGCGGCAAATGGGACAAGAACCCGATAGCTCCAATAACCAAGGGTCAACACAATCTTGATGGAAACGATGCTTACCCTCACACGGCAAAACACGGAGATCATCGCCTTCTTCAAAGTCCATGATGCATATCGGGCACGTTTCCCGGCCTATTGCAGCAACCACAACATCCATGGTGTCCTGGATGGTTTCACGGGACGCGCTAGGTTTGGCTCTAGGGGATTGGGCCAGTAGACCAGAAGATACAGGCGATGAGTCTTTCAGGGGAGGGCACGAGCCTGATAAGATAGGTTGGGAGGTGTTAACTGCCTGAGAGGTTTCTCTAGCGGCTGTCTCGTTGACGATCGGGAGGTTAGGTTGGTACTCGTCTTGACTTTCAAAAGGAGCCACCTTCCGCTCTTTTGATTCTGTCATGAACTGCGCATGGCCTTCCTGCTGCTCTACATCTTTTGGAGAATCTCGAGACAGACCAGATTCGGGTAGATCCTCAGGAGATGGCGGGCTACCTCTGAACTTGACAACCGGAAATGTATCTAGGATAGCATGTGTCAAGCCTCGGGCACGACTTTGACCAAAGCCACCTCTACTGTTGCGAGCGCGTGGGCCGTATCTTTCGGGGTGACGGATTGCCCGGACAGCCTTGTAAGATACCTTTAACGAGGGTGACCAACCATGAAATAGTACGTACCCCTGAGACGATGACGACGCAAAATAGGACAGATACACATCCTGTAATAGCGTAGAGAATGACCCTGTATATCTTTGAGAGGTGAAACATTGATAAAGAGTGTTAGCGACGCACATTGCTAGCGCTGTGTTCTGCTTCTTCTTCGAAGGAGGTGATTGACTGGACGGACCGATTTCGGAAGAATCGTCGATTTGGGCCGTCGCGTTATAGGCCTGGAGGATACCGAACAAAAAACCGGGGGCTGGTGGGGTACCAGCTTGCAGTGTTGCGTTCATCGTCGCAGCGGAGTCATTGAGACGCTGGGAATCGTAGACACCATATATGCTCTCGTTTGTTGGACCAAATTGACCAAACTGATACTCAATGAGGGACACGCTTGTGCGACTTTGGGTAGAGAATATGTCAAAGACTTGATCGAAGGTTGCTGGGTCTGTATATTCCGGATTAATGACGCAGGCCAAGGAATACACGGAATACAACAACTAAGCAAGCGAGCATTTCAGCGGCAATCACAAATAGGGCCCCTGACAACTTACAGCAGCTACTGCTCCTTTGTCTCGAGCAAGGGTGAAGACATCTATTTCCTGGGATGCGCTGGTCGCATTAAGGTCGCACGATACCATTGCAATCCATGGTGTGGTGGCTATCAAAGACGTCAGCTTATGTCGCTTGAATTTAGAACCCATAACGAACTTCCTGGTGTCTGGTTGCTCACTTTCGCCTCAGAGAAATGCACCAGCGCTCCCTTGGGTGAATATGAGGTGATCTTCGATGGGCGTAAATGTCAATCCTTTTCTTACTTTACTTAGTCCTTGACTATCATGACCAGCCAATTGGTACGAAACGTTCTGCGAATAGTAGCTATATAAGTGGGAAGATCAGTTTCATATGAATCATATCATCAGGCACAGCTGACCCATTAGAATACCATCTCAGATGGAGCTTGGAGATGTCAGTGACATTTAGGCCCCCCGCGATGGCCTCCTGAGAGGAATTGGTAGGGTGTGCGGGCACATAACAAGACACATGAATGCAGGCGAGGTGAAAGAGCACGAAAATGGCGAGACAATGCAAACCACTAAGCGCAAAGGCCATCCAAGACTGTTAAAGGCTTCTGGAGGTTAGGAAGTCCGTGTATGTTTGTGAAATTGCTATGGCCCGTAGATTCGACTACAAGCCTGCTGTGGTGTATCGGAACTCTGCGACACTCTATTGAGGATGTCGATGAATGTTTGCCGCAAGGGACACATGAGGTTGGAACGTTTCCCGGTTTCCGGTTTCCCTTACGGACAATTCACACTTAATGTAACTATAATATGACTGCACTCGTAGAGGCCAACTATAATATTGCTTCACCGTCGGTGTGTATAGCGTAGAGCACAAATGGTGCCTCTGTTCCACAAGCGGTTATGTAATGCATGAACCAATCTGCTTTGTTGAACGACGCGATTCAATGTTGGACGTCAAACGCTCAAAGATGCAAGTGACAGGCGAGAAAAGGAAGTCGAAAGACCATTTGACTAGCGCATCAACACTCGAAACGTTATTATTGGCGATGCCTCGTCAACAAGACAAGGTCTAGATCTACTATAGCAAAGCAATTCAACTTCAATTGACAAACCAACCCGGGTATACCGGTTATAGTGACAGCACCTTAACGTATAGACTATGTATACCTTTACAAGCTATAACGACATCAGTTTGAATAATATGGAATTCTGATCGATAACTGGTTGAAGACATGCTGACGTGATTGCTTCGTTTCTTGACGACGTTGGGTGTCATATTTATCTGACATCTACAGTATCATCGACGCGCATACACACATTGGTAGTCTGGAAGCTAGAGCAGCTGTCCACTCGGGATCACCGTCTGAAATTGTTCTCCCAAGTCTGCGTCATACACTAAGGAGCCTCGTAGGAAGGTTTTCTCCACTCGACCTTGGAGTGTCATTCCAATGTACGGCGATACTCGGTTTCTGAAGTAAAGAGTGTCCGTTGTCACCTATACAAATGGTGAATAGCGAGTGACGCAGAGTGAACAACGCTGATAACGAACTGTGTATTCAACATCAGGATCCCAAATGAAAAAATCTCCATCGTAACCGGTTTTTAATTGGCCCTTCAGATTGCTCAATCCGGCATGTCCTGCAGTCTTTAAGCTCGTCCAATTTATAATGTCAGCAATAGTTACTCCACGGTTTTTCCCCTCCGTCCATAGTAGACTTAGCCCGAGGCCAAGGGTGCTAATTCCGCCCCATGCACTCATAACATTTCCTTCATCAAGCTTCTTGAGTTCTGCCACGCAAGGGCTGTGGTCAGATACTATGCAATCGATCAGACCTTCCTTGAGGCCGTCCCACAACAAGTCGCGATTGATAGCGTCTCGCACAGGTGGGCAACATTTGAATTCGGGATGGCCATCGGGGATCTGATTTGAGGATAGGCAAAGGTAATGGAAGCATGTTTCGACCGTCAAATTGAGTCCCGCCGACCTGGCTGCGCGTATCATTGGTAGAGCGGATGCCGCAGACAGATGAACAATGTGACACCGAACAGCAGGATATATTTCTTGTAAGGAGGTGATAAGAGAGATAGCGTCTGTCTCAAGCCTCTCGGGCCTTGATTGAAGGAAGGTCGCATACAAAGTAGGGCTCGGGAGGTCTTCGGTTGATTCCCTCAGTTCTATATCTCCTAACTCGGCGTGAAAAAGGAGAGCGGTCGAAGTATTCTCATCATTCTAAGCCTAACGCCGACTAGAACATGGGTGTCTGGATATAACTCACCTGGAGTTCAGTCATAGCTAACTCGAGGTCGTGCTTTGAGACACACGGGAATTCCTAACAATGTCCCAGTCACAGTAAGCCGGTATGCTGAGGGTAACACATACGTCAACACCGCTTTCGATAAGAAAGCATTTGAATCCTTTGACACCATCGGAGAGGAGTGGTCTGAGATCATTCTGTGAGATGATGAGATGGAAAATTATTGAGGCTGAGTAAAATGCTCGCATCAATGATGAAAAACAGACAAACCTGATTTCCAGGAATTACGCCCCCCCAAAAAGCCACGTCGCAATAGCAGTGGTTTCGTGCGGCAGTACGTTTCAACTGGAGATGTTCAATATTTGTAGTTGGTGGGATCGAGTTGAGAGGCATGTCCACAACCGTAGTAACACCCCCAGAGATCGCTGCCTTGGTTCCAGTGTCAAAGCCTTCCCACTCTGTACGGCCGGGCTCATTGAGATGTACATGTGCGCTGATTCATTGCTAACGTCTTGAATTAAGAGTGATCAAGGATTGACATACTCGACAAGACCTGGAAGAACCAGTTTATCGCCTGCATCTATCCATCGAACGTTTTCGTTATCAGATTGGTCGCTGTTCTGTGGCGTGTACTCTTGGCTGATATCAGTGATTTTCCCCGTCACTAGGTCAATAGTAATTGTAGCGGGACTTGGGGTCTCACTATCTGGAAGAAGGACCTTGCGGCCGGTGCAGACAAGGGAGAACGCCATGAAGATTGACTCTGAACTTCAAGTTGTAACGTGTATCAGTTTAGCGACCCTTAGACATGATGGCATTGGCCGGAAGCTTTGAGCTCAGGGTCACCTATGGAGGCTCCCACTGAAGCTCTCCTCCGTTTTTGAGGCTTCTACGCCAGCTTGTCATCCAAAAAATGATGATTTTTCATCATATTCTCATGCCTTGCCACGCATCTTGCAATTAGTAGAATCTGATGCGCAATCTTGTCATATGGCGTAGCTAGACCCATTTGGTTAAGCAGTGCCCTCCACCCACAAGTGTATAAAAGAGTTCCTGATAGACGTTTTTGATCCCCCAAAGGAGAGGGGCGAGCAGTATTAGACACCAAGGAAAAGCGCGAGCGATGCTCAGTTCTTGCTTTGTCTCCATCGAGAAGCTGGATAGTGTACCACGTCGCTTACCTCCAGTGCCTCGCCCTTCAGCTTTGCGGCCTACGTCGCGCCCTTTACCCCTAGTACCTCGCCCTCTCACATGTAAACAGTGTGGAACGTGCGTTTCTTCAACTCATCTTCTCCTCCCTCCTTCCTCTGTGAGTAGCCTGGTACTCTGCATTGTGATCCACTAACATTATCAACAGTTCCCACCCGACTCTCGTTTGTTCACGGGGTTCTCGGGAAAAGCTTCTCTATTCACGGAGACGTATGTTTAACAGTCATCTATACTGCAACTAAATATTCATTGGCTGGGCGGCGCAGGTTTAACGTCAAGTTCTCTCGTCCGGCGGTGCAGCTAATGGTGACAGGTGCCCATACCATGCAAGAGATAACATGCACCTCGTGTGAGTCGTATCTAGGATGGAAAATAGTTCGTGCACATGAGACTTCGGAGAAGTGGAAAGAAGGGAATTGCTTACTTGAACTCGAGAATCTCTATCACGATCCAGGCCAACGTTTTATTCGCCCATTGCCAAGTCCTTCATCAGACTCGGACTCGGACTACAGCTTCTCATGAACATATGTCTCCTTAGAGCGCTAATTATCGCATATCACATTCTTTAAACTTGTATTTTTTTATTATCGAGTCGTGTTAATTTATCTAGTATTTACTGAATCCTTCGAGCGACGGGAAGCACACGCCGTATCACACATGACCAAATTGTCATGCTACGTGCGTTGTGATGACCAGCTTTCGGTTTTCCCAAGTCGGATTGACCATTCCTTTGTCTACCTATGACCCTTTTATCCACCTCCTAGAGAATGACTTCGGCGGTTTCTGCGCCCAATTCTTTGCGCAATATCTCTTCCTCAGTGGTACCGAGCTCTTCTGTCGCCGATATGCCGGAACTCACGAATAATGATCGCGAGCGAGATTCCATTGTAAACGACTCTGACTTCAATGACATTGCACTTGATGACGACACTGGCTTCTCTTCGTTATCTCTCAATGGAGATTCGAGTGAAGTCGAAACTCCTGATCCGGTAGACCCGCTTGCTACAGAGGTCGCTGCCTTCAGTCCACTGAAGAGAAGCCACAAAAAAACGGCCTCAAATACCACAATCATCTCAGGGAAAAACATGCCTTTCATTATAGCTCGTATACAGGACGAAAATCGGATGTCCCATCGCATCAGCTCGGACGGTAAGCAGAAGCTCCAGGAGGATTTTGCCCGTCTTCACAAAGAAGAGGAGGAGGCTCAAGAGATGTCCGGAAGCGAACCTATTGACTGGGGTCCGTCTTTTTCTTAATTTTGCAGTGACGTAGCTCAATTGGACATCTGGAAACAGACTTCTGGGGCGCGGTTATATCTGGTACGTGTAAGATTGTCTGCGAGATCTCTTGAGCTGGATTTTGGGGTTCCAGATTATCAAGAATTTGCCTCCGAAGAACCAGAGCGGCTGGCTACCGCTATTGCAAGGGGCATTCCGGACACATTACGCGGTATGATGTGGCAGCATATGTAAGTACTCAGCTCGCCGCCGTTAAAGGTGTATGTATCTCATCGACGCTTAAAGGGCCGCTTCAAAGGATTCAGAACTGGAGGATGCTTATTTGAAATTGTTGAAAGAGACGAGTACACATGAGAAGTCCATAACACGAGATCTCGGCAGGTTCTTTGCATGATTTCCGCTCACTTACCAGAAGTCCCAACGCATCTTTTATTTCAAAGGACGTTTCCGCAACACGATTTCTTCAATGATGGACAAGGAATTGGGCAAGAGAATCTGTTCAATGTTTTGAAGGCTTATTCGCTGTAGCTTGTGTTATCTCCTTTTACGACATCCACTAATGTGCATGAACAGATACGATCCGCAAGTTGGTTATTGTCAGGGGCTTCCATTTGTTGTTGCAATATTGCTATTGAATGTGTGTCACCTATGGCCTAACGCAGCGCTTTAGCTCACTCCACATAACAGATGCCGGACGAGGAAGCATTTTCCCTCCTCGTGAGGTTGATGTACGTTTACGACCTGCGTGGACACTTTCTTCCAGAGATGCCCAAACTCCAATTGCGTCTTGTAGGCTCAGATGGTCAATAGATCTATACTTTGCTGACTCCACACATAGTTTCAGGTACGATTGATGGCAAGATGTTCGTGACGAGGTAATAACATACAGCAAATAATGTAGTTTGATCGCCTGATCGAAGAGCTACTACCTGTGCTTCACGTACATTTCTTGCGACAAGGAGTCAAGTCTAGTATGTTTTGCTCCCAATGGTTTTTGACCATGTTTAGCTATCGGCGAGTCAAAAAAATTTAAAGTTTAGCTACGGTCTAATCTAACACACAGGTTCCCTTTACCGGTCGTCTTCCGAATATACGACAATTGTCTAGCAAGCGGCATCGAGGCTATGTTTGGATTTAGCATAATACTTCTCAAGAAGAATGAAGAAGAGCTGCTCAAGCTCAAGTTTGATGAGATTTTATCCTTCATGAATACTCGTCTACTTGACAAGTACAAGGCGAGAACCCGAATCATGCTAGCTGCCTACTTTACTCATTCATTCGCTCGGTGCTCTAGATAGGGACAAGTGACGAAGGAAACAAGGACGTGTTATATAACGTTGATGAATTTGTTCAGGATGCAGTTGCATTGCACATAACACCATTCATGTTGGATTCATACAGACACGAATACGAAGACAAAATGGTGTGTATCTGGCGTTATAGCCGCGACTACTTATTCAGGCCTTTGATAAATCAGAGAGAATTAAATAAACACATGATAGAGATGGATGAGCTGCGAACTACAAATCGTGCGCTGTCTGCTCAAGTGTTCGTCGCTATATCTGCTCTGAGCAAGACTTGTACTTACGTTCGTACAAGGAAAAACCTCGAGAATAGCCTCGCACAGTTAAATGCAGAACATGTGGAACTTCTAGTATGTTTTTCTGATACATTTGGTTACGAGTTGATGCTACTGGGTCTTACCCAGAACGAACTCGTCAAGTCACGGCTACGGAACGAGGAAATGGAGGAACAGCTTGTAAGATACAAGTTGCTGTGAGCTGCGCCATAACCTTGCGAACATGTTATTGAATATATATTTTACAGATATGCAGAAGCAATGCATGAGAATGAAGATGCTCAATCGTCCCAGCGCGTATCAATAGCGCAAATGCTGAAACTGAAACGTGGCAGTAACAGCTCTTCCAGTAATAGATCTTAGACTCCATCAGTTTTTTTAAGTATGTTGCTTTGCATACCTGCTTTACACTACATCTGTATTCCAGCAAGCTTATAGATCATATCTAATTACCGTTCCTAACTGCACACTCGATTATCCCTGAGGCGTTTGAACTTTGAATTGACATGTTGTGTCTCGCACGTGGCATATGATTGCCGATATTTCACGTGACTGCCCTTGTTCTTGGATTGCTACGGTTTCTACAGGGCCGCCTCTCTTTGCCATTGTCCTCCTCGACTTCCATGCAGGCAGTCCCCGTCGACCTCAGCATCTCACTGTAAATGCTCTGGTGGAAGAGACGAATTTCCCTTCAGGAGCCATACAACTCCATCTCATACGGCGGTCAGCCCGAGCAGCATAAAACTTTACCTTCCACCCGTCAGCCATCCGCACTTAAGTCTAATTCAAGGCTTCCCTTCTCTGTTCTCGATCCCCTCAATCCACAGGGCTCCCAATCCTCCCTCACTGCCGCCGCCGAAATCAATCTATTTACCCCCGTGAGTTTTCCATATCAACTCCAATACTTGTCTTCTAACAGCTTTCATGGCCTCCTGGACACTAGGGTCTGAGTTTTGACTCTGCTCACAAAAATATCGGAATGTGCGCGTGATCCTCCTAAACGGCATCTCCTCTTCTCAGTCTAACCCTATGGTATAGGCCACTTGAACTAAAACCAGATTACATCCGTCAATCACCTCCACCCGCTTCAGCGATGAAGCCATTGGCGAATTTGCCCGAAACTGCCACTACGGATTTATACACATATAACTCCTTGAATTCCTTCTCTTTCGGATCGGTTCAGCCCCAGACGGCTTCCTCATCGTCTCGTCCGATCCACCCCCTCTCGACGAGTCACGGAGATACGGACAGCATCGGGGAAGACAGCACCTTAGGGCCACCTGATGTGACTCCTCGCCCGTCGGTTGTAGCTTATGATCATCCCGATCAGCACGGTAGGCATCCAGTACAATCTTCGAGACCGCAAGAAAGCAGTGATCCAATACTTACACAAAATCGCGAGCGCCAAAAGGGTTACCTGGAAAGCGATGGCGATCACCGCATAAGGGAGTCAGATACCTCTTCTCGTGCAGGAATTTCCTCCGCTTCCGCCTCCGTCACATCCTTGTCCAGCGCTAGTGCTGGCTTCTCACGTACTGGATCTCCCACAAGCCACTACACGAATTCCACCAATATAACTTCCTCTGCTCACTCATCTCTTGTTGATACAGATGACGAATACGATCATCATCATCCCATCCCTCACATCGCCTCCCGTACTGCCGTTTCGAGCATCACTGGGGATGGAAGCAATACTGCAGTCGAATTCAGCTCTGATGAAGATTATGGAGATTCCGAATACGATTTTGACCCTTACGAAGAAGCAAGCGCAATGAACATAGAAATCGGGTCCGCACAGTACGAGGGCAGTATCTTGACCCATGACTGGGAGCGTGATTTCTATTCAGGCGCTACTGGAAGCAACGGCAGCATAAGAGCTGGTTTTAGCTACTCTGAGAGAAGGGGTAGCATACCGATTGCGATTCCTGGCGTGATTGCCCTTTCCGATACAGGGGAGACTTCTATGCTTTCCCCTGGAAGGAACCGGGAGGATAGCGTCGCGACAATCCGCAGACCAAGTCGTAGCCTGGATGATGATTTCGCAAAATCAGGCTTTAGCTGGGCTGCTGGAGCCCCTCGAACATCAAGTCAACCTGTTCTAGAACACCCTCTTCAGCGCTCCCCCGTATCAGTTCCTGAAAGTGATGGAGACTGGAAGTTATTAGAAGAGAGGAATAAACTCAAAGGAAAAGCGAGAGACACAAACGGAGACGACAATGAACTTCAGGATCGGCAATTACAAAGCATTAATGCGGCGTTGGCCCCGGGAGTAGATGGATTTGATCTCGACTGGGCCCAAATGAAGGATGGAATCACAGTTCTTGATCCTGGTGCATTAGGAGACATCATAGGTGGTTCGGAACCAGCATCTAGTTCCAACAATCGAAGACCCTCTGCTATTAGCACGCGATGGCTGTCATGGGGTAATAAAGATACGAGGCGACCGAGCACGGCAACGGTTTCGAGCTACGTCGGCGATTCGTTTGGCAAAGCTATACGCACTTGGGACGCAGATCGCTATCAAGCCCAGCGACGAGATTGGAGCTTCAGAAAAGAAAAGATGGGCAGAATAGGGGACGGTTCGACTGTCATATCAGGAAAGTTGAATACGTCTGGGCCTTTATCTCCTAGAGGAAGTATAGCGGCAGAAAAGCAGGGCGCCTCCTCTGCAGTTACCGCTGAATGGGAAAAGGAACCAGCCAAGGAAGCAGAACGAGACAAGGGGACTTCGTCAGCTCCGTGGAAGGGCATGCCGGTTAATTCTCAGGAGCTCTGGAGAAACGACCTAATAGGAAGGTTCAAGGTTGACAGGCGTTCTCAGAAGCGTACGTTATACTCACTCTTCCTAGAGCTTCCATTAACGTTCCCCTCTAGATGCTGATGAATCCAAAGGCTACCAACAACGTCTTATGATACAACCCGTCAGAGATCTCACCATTCCCATCCCCTCTTTGGGACCATTTGTTACTATCCATAAACATTCGAAGGCTGTCGCTTTTTCCATCAGTCGGCACTTCCGACTACCCCGCAGACGCAATGACGTGCCTCCTACGTCGTCGCGGGCGACTGATGCGACTTTGTATGCCTCCGTCGGCGGCACGTCTGCTATCCCCGCAACTAAACGAGGCAGCAGTAGCATGATTCTTCTGGCTCCTCGGCGCGTACAAGTAGCATATACAAGCACGAATACGACCCGAAAATTGGAGTCACATGGGCTACTAGACGACACAGTTGCTGGTAAATCGTCGGAAGTCAGGGAAAAGGAGAAGTTGAGGAGACAGAAAGAGCGTGAGAGGCAGAAGACAGCTTCAAAAGAGATACTGAAACAGAAGGAGCGACCTCAAACGTCCTCTGAAGACAACCAAACCGCAACGCAACAGACCCTAAACACGACCAACAGATCAGCGCATTCGTCTCCTGTCCCACCCGCGTCGACACCTTCAACGCATACGTATCCTCCTAGCGCTTCTACTTCATCGACCGCTCTCGTCGTGCGAGACGCCGATAGTTCTGAACGTACGATTTCCAGAAACGTTTCCCATATCTCACGACGGAGACGTCGCAATCGAGATCCCCTTGAAGATGACGATGACGAAGACGAAGGTGACGAATACGGCGTGCCTACCCGGACTCCGCATAGTGAAGCATTTGGGACTATGGATGCTGCCCTGATCGAACAACTTCGCCAAGACCGGGCCCATAATGGCGAATCTGACAGAGGCATATGGACTCGGCTTCTGGGACGTAGCAGCCATTCTGTTTCAGCTTCTCCGGCCCAAATACATGCTCCATTCGTTGCACCTTGGATGGCGCTTCAGCCGAGGAACAAACAGGAGAGCCACAGAGGCGCCGTTAACACGCTCAACGATTCTTTCAAAGACGTCGGACTGTTACCATCTAACTATCATGTTTCTCGGCATGCTGTGCCCTTTTCTCAGAGGCAAAAGAAGATTGCCAGCAGTAGCAACAACAATGATCCTTTCCAGGGCATACCAGAAGACTCTCTCTATATGCTTTTACCATTATGGCCAGGCGACACAGACCCGCGTTCCGAAGCTGCTTCGCCTTCATTCAAAAGGCCCGCTGTACCCAATATTCAGCGACAGTTCCTGTTGGTTTATTACAAAGTACCCCCTGAAGCGACTGAAGAAGAGCATAAAAAGAACCGAGGGGAAAGTAGACGACGTACCCGCATTTCACCCACGTCTTCACATGATTCTAATAACAAACGCGATGACAAGGCGTCTATCTTGCTATCATCTTTCCATATCACAGCCCGCCTGGTTCCATACCACAGGCTTCAAGGAACTGGAGTTCGCGTTCCTGATGAAGGTTTGACTGTCACCGGACCACCTGAGATTGCGTACGAGCAGCGTCCGCCACATACTACGGAGGAAAGCTACTACGAATACGTAATTGGAATCTGTCACTCCCGCGAGGCAGGGATAGAATTTTACCCAGATGGTTTGGTGAAGATGGGACTTGGCCTAGATATGGGAACTCCGATTCAGACTCCAACTTCGGAAGAGGACGAGCCACCTGAACCGGATATCAAGCTGACACCCATCGGAAGAGCCGTCTTGGAGATGGTCTGGTTAGGTGCTTTGGCGCTCACTAGCTTTGGTTCCGGGTCTTAGATCCTGGGGTATCTTGGCTAAGCGTAATTAAAACATTATCTCAATCTATACACTCTATGCTTGATATGTACACTGAAATGTTCATTATTACTTTACACAGTCCATTTCGTTTACTTGCTCACAGATGTGGCGGGGTCTCGATGTAGTCTTATTATACAATAATTCCTGATTGCGAGGAAGAATGCAATCTTGTTTATAGCTCTTGTCAAAACATGACATTTCAGAAATCTCGGAGGAGAATTCTGATAGCTGGGTCCGAGGCCCGTAAAGACCTGGCTTCTGATGATGTGAGGTTTGGAATAGCGGTACATTATTAATAACATGAAGACATAAAATTTAAAAAGGTCATGATCCTAAGCTAGACCAACTTGCATTCAAGCACTCAGCCGTGAACTTCGAAGGCTCTTCTTGCGCTCGGTCTGGTTGGGAGTGCCATCCCTTTCGATCGCGTCAACAACCCCTACTACATGCTCAGCCTGGAGGCGGCGTCTTTTCTGGGGGGGTACTGCAGGAACGGACTCGGAAGCACTCGCTTTCTGGTTAGTCGCCACTGCTGCCTGCTCGACCTGAAGCTTGACGGGTCTTGTTTTTCCCTTGGATTTGCTCTGTGCACTGGGATCGGGTGCATGGGTGAAAGGTTTGACTTCTTCATCTGGAACGACATCAGGGAGAGGAATGGCTGTCAGAGCGACCACTTCTTTTTCTACTTCTGTTTCTACTTGTTCAGTCCGAACGTGGCGTTTCTTAACGGCTCCTGTGGCTTTTTTCTTCTGAGGATGAACCTCGGGTGCTGAAGATCCTATTTCCTCTTGGATGCGGCGCCTCTTGACGGACTTTCCTTTCCTGGTTTTCTTTTGAGGAACCGCACCGGGCAGTGGACATGGAAGAGACTCTGACTGTGAGACCTCTAGTTCCTCTTGTATCACTGGTTGAACGTCTTCCGTCTGACCTCGACGTCCTGTCCTGGTCTTCCTTTTGGGAACGGGGTCGGAGAATGAGGCTTCCGAATTCTCTGCTGTGTCCATTTCTACCTCTTCCTTGGCCTGAAGACGAAGTCTTTTGGAAGACTTCCTTCCCTTGGTCTCCTTGGTAGGATTTTCGTCGGGAGGCCGAACGGATGCTGCGCGTAATATTGTGAACGCCGCGTGTCGATATATAGGAAAGATAGACGACTTGCCAGGATCCACCGGATGTAGATTGTACATTTGGTACAATTGAAGTACTGCTTGTTCCTTGTCTTTTGCCTAGATATTAAACATGAGCATCAGGGTTAGAATTTCGTCAAAGCAGGGAGGGGTAACCTCAATCATAAGATCTACCAAGAAATGTCAATGTTTGTCAAAAGTAGCGGCAAAGGTAGCGGCTGACCCATATCGTCTGGCAGGTCAGGGGGTAGATTCTCACAGCGATCTGCGTGGGCTCTTTTTTCCATGAGGGTCTCAGCGCCAGGTCTAGGTTCGCTGAGATGTTGTTTGGGTCTAATTCCGCGGCGCGCAAAAATGGCGTTTGCGCGTTGAATAATCACACTCGGCGGGATGGAGGACGGATTCAGGGCGTCATGATGGTAGTCTGCAAAAAAAAGGAGTTATGATGAGATGGGTATTTGTTTCAGACACTCGAGTTTTTTTTTGGTTACCAAAGACGAGGGGAACGTCAAGTTCTTCGCACAAGGGAAGAAGGTCTTCTGCATTATAGCATAACTGTGGTGAATGAGCGAGATGTATAATCATTGCGGTAAATTTGAAAGATACCTCATCATTTTCGAGGACTAGACGAGCTCTAACGTTGAGAGGGAGAACTTGTGTGATTGTATTTTTAATTCTGGCGAGGGTAGCCTGTTTGTCGTCGTATACGCCACCACCCTGGGAGAAGGAAAAGTTTGGTGATGAGATGGAATGGGTGGAAAAAGGGGGATTAAAATTTTACATGTACGATCATGACGCCATCTACGCCGATGCCCATTCTGTCGAGCATTTCGCAGTGGTAAACGAGTTCTCTAACGGCGGATTGGATGACTGCCGGTTTCGGACTTCCGAGTTGGGTGTATTGGCCGGGATGTGTAGTAAGCCTATGACCATATTTGTTGGCGAGATTTCCAACTTGAGCGAGAAGGGGAGCACAATAGTCCAAAGAGTAGCCGTGAATTGGGTGTGAGGCAAAAGGAAACATTTCAGAGGACATTCTTAAGAATCGAATATGCTGTAAAGAAAACAAAAACAATGAGAGAAATCAAGGACATAAAATATATGATGGGTGTACATTGTCTTCATTCCATTGGATGATGGTGAGTAAATCTTGAACATTTCTTGTTCCAAGATCTTTGACCCATTCTATGCCATTTTTATGTATGCTACTGAGTCTAGTAAAAAAAATGAGTTTAGTAAGAATAATAGTTTATACATGTACAATACCTGCAAGTTCTTGAACAAAATACAGCGTTTTTGGCCGGTTTTTTTGTGCGAAGGATAGTATTGAGACAAGCGTAGCCTATAACAGACAAGGTTAAAATAAATGTCAAAAAAAGTAGATGGAGATGATGAAAATACCCAGTCTTCCTCTAAAAGTAGTCGTCTTTCTCAAAAGAGAAGCAGCTGCTGGTGGCATAGAGTCAAGTTATTGAATCGTCGTGTGTTCATTGTTTTTCGATGTGAGCCCTCGATCGAGAGTATAGATAAGATGACAGTTATTATATAATCAAAGCAT
>JABCKL010008369.1:217293-238413 GCA_018851305.1 Calocybe cyanea
TTGAACATTTCTTGTTCCAAGATCTTTGACCCATTCTATGCCATTTTTATGTATGCTACTGAGTCTAGTAAAAAAAAATGAATCTAGTAAGAATAACAGTTTATACATGTACAATACCTGCAAGTTCTTGAACAAAATACAGCGTTTTTGGCTGGTTTTTTTGTGCGAAGAATAGTATTGAGACAAGCGTAGCCTATAACAGACAAGGTTAAAATAAATGTCAAAAAATGTAGATGGAGATGATAAAAATACCCAGTCTTCCTCTAAAAGTAGTCGTCTTTCTCAAAAGAGAAGCAGCAGCTGGTGGCATAGAGTCAAGTTATTGAATCGTTGTGTGTTCATTGTTTTTCGATGTGAGCCCTCGATCGAGAGTATAGATAAGATGACAGTTATTATATAATCAAAGCATCTCGATCATCTCCTTCATTAACCAGGGTCGCATAATCTTCGGAATATCCTCGAACTGTGCCAAACCGATTGCAAGCTCTCGAACATGTACGAGTCTCGGAAAGGACGATCGATCGAGCGATGCTCTGAGCGTCTTCCATTGATCGTCGTCGCTTGATGGTCTCCAAATATCGACCCATTTAACTCTGCTATGACTCACCTTTGTAGCACGCGGATGTAAAACAACATGCTCCAACTTGGGACATGCATCGACCACCCCTTCCATCTTCAATTCATATCCACTCATCGTCGGCGAATACTCCGGCTGTATATGCACAAAATCTACTCTTCCTCCATGCTTCCTGCAAAACTCACTCAATCCTGTCATTTCAACTCTCCCCACAGTGTCAGCCGCATTCTTCAGTTTCAACGTTATCCTTTGCAGCCGTGGCACTCTCACCACCTCTTTCATACCCATCAAATTGTCTACCCCACTTGCCGTCGTCTCCATGAATAGATCCTCCAATTGTGGAAGATCCCACGTATTGGACACGTTAAAATATTCTGCAATCTCGGGAATGTGAATCGAGAGCCATGTCAGGTTCTTGCCCACCATGTTTAGGGCATCAGCGAAATCTTGACCCCTTGTAGATGGCCCTAGCTCAAGACGTCTAATCGACGGGCTTAAATACGGTAACTTCCGGGCAAGCGGAACAGGCGATTTGAAATTGAATCGTTCCATGCGAGGGCATAGGTCCACAACACGCTGCATGTACCTCTCGAAAGAGGAGGCGTGTCGTGAGTGAACATTGATATATAGCGTAACTTCCTTGGTGTATTCAGGAAGCGTCCCAGGAGGTTTCTCGAATGTCTCTCGAAGCAAAGGAAGTTGGCGATATCTGTGCAGCACGATTGACTCGTATAACAATTCGATGCCAGCTGCATACCACTCCTTGCACACCAATGGAATAACTTGTTTAATAGCTTGAGCTTTGCTCCATGGAGAGTTGGGTCCCACAGTTAAGGAAGAGTCGAGAAGGAAATCTGGTGGCGCAGTTCGACGAAAGATGGCAGTTAACACTTCGCGTGGCAATGGTCGATAGGGTACAACGATCTGCAATCGGAAGTGTTGTTGGTGAGATTGACAAATGTTAAAATAGTGGAAATTTCATACCGATGGCTGAGATTCATCCTCATCGGTCATCTTATCAACTTGAAAAATATAAAGGAACACCGCCACCTGTTAATCTGCGTCCTGCTGCTGACTAAGCAACCGAAGCCCTCCCTCCCGCTTCTTTCGCCATGAGCTGGTCAGGGTAAGCAAGTCTGCCAACAATTTACGCCAGTACTCATCATGATCACAGTTTGAAAAAGTCCATGAACAGGGTGGGCACAACCGTGAGTTTCCCCATTCAAAAATCTCGAGGAGAATTGCTCAATGTCTCCTCCCTGACAGCTCCTTCAAAAGACCGGCCAGATTGAAAGGACAGTCGACCGCGAGTTTACAGAGGAAGAAGCGAAATACAAGACGTAAGTATACGACGAAATTGTCGTTGCAACGGCTTTACCGACTACTGACTAGGTTTGAGAAAGAATGTCAAGCTCTACAAAAAGACAGTAAAGGCTATTGGGATGCAATGCGAGGTCCGTTCTACACCTCAAGGATGTGACAAGGATCTCACCAAAAAACAAATTCACACAGCTATGACTTCAGCGCAGAGCAGGATCGCAGAGACCCTTGAAGTCTTTTACGGCGCTGCTGATCGGACGTCTGATGGTGCAATGGCCGGTCATTCATACAAGCGATCAGTCGACGACCTTGACGCTGGGTTCGGAAGGGAACTAGTGCGTGCAAAAATCGTTTCTACGCTTCAATTTAAATAATGTAGTCCAGGACGTGCCTTATCGTACGACGATATCAGAACCACTAGGCAAAATGTGTGCCTACTTCCCTATAGTGAATGAGCACATTGCGAAACGGAACAAGAAGGTCTGCATAGATGAGCCGACACAATTGAGATAAATTTTAATTCCCCCCCCCTCTCTAGTTGCTCGATTACGATGCGGCTAGGGGCAAGATGCGGAAACTAATAGACAAGCCTAGCGAGGATCCTACCAAACTACCAAAGGTACACTTTCATCTTATCCGCTTTTCACATCTTAAACTCGCATCGGTAGGCTCAGCAAGAGCATGACGAGTGCAAAGAAATGTTTGACATTTTGAACGATCAGCTTATCGCAGAGCTTCCTCAACTGCTCGACCTTCGAGTGCCTTATTTTGACCCAAGTTTTGAGGCGATGATTCGGATGCAATCCAAGTTTGCTGAAGAGGGATATGAAAAACTCAGTGGGGTCCAACGGTACAGACATGAAATATGAAGGGGGGGTGTTTTTCTATAGCGTTCTGAGCCGCTTTTTTCACAGGTATTTTGCCGACAATGTTCGTGACGACTACGCCGCGGGACAGCTTGATGCGCAGGCGAGTACCGCTCCTACAACTACACTGACTCCTCCCAACCCGCTCAATTGTCTTTAGGTGGAAGAAGTTCTGCGGGAAATGAAGGAGTTGTCCATCTGTGGCGGAAATTGAATCTCATGGGACTAGTTTTGGTATTGTCAACTTTCAATGTGATTAGAATACTGTATTATACGGGTTTCAAGCGGCTAAAGTTTTATATTTACATGGACAATAAGACTCAGTCCTACTGTAGGAGTAGCTGACAACAACCCAAAGTTTAACGCAAACTCACGTTCAAAGCACGAAAGAGAGAGCAAAAGACCAAAAAAAAAAAAGTTATTACTTGCCGATTTGGAGAAGGATGAGAAGTCAATGAGTATTCAAGCAATATCATTAGACACAGCTCACGTTTTAGCGCCTGTTCAAAGGGCTCCCAAGACGGTTCAATAATGCTGGAGGTCTGGTAGATGAGATGCGCTGCTCCAAGTTTAATGGCCGGTTGCCTCCATAACCGCCGCGACCTCGGTAACCGCCACGAGTTGTATTACTACCTCTGCTGCTGCTACTTCTACCACGGCTATACGCAGATTCTGGTCCATCTCGAGGGTCAGGGACATAGCGATCGTCATATTTGAAACGCTCGCTTGCTGCACTACGCACGGATTCTTCTGCTGATGGCTGATAGGAATCTCGGATGAAGGAATTTGACGGATAAGAAGGTCGGTAACTCTGGCCATTACCAATCATGACTGTCTCAGCATCTCTCGGTACTATGCGGGTTTGCAAGCTTGAGCGCGCAGCAGACGGGCGCCATTTAGAAGAGGCTGAATTTCCGCGTGGTACGTATGTAGAAGTCTCAGATTTGTTCTGGGACAGCCACTGTCGGTGAGTCAAATGCTCGTCTAACCTTGGGCTATCGTTGTATCGTCTCTTGCCAAGAACGGGCGAAGGCGGTGGGGGTGATTGCGGGAGAGGTGTAGGTGTTTTAGCTCTGGTGATCTTCTCGGTTGAGATTAAGGGGGGTGGTCTGTCAACTGGTGATCGACTCATGGATCCCGAGATCTCGCGTGTGGGGGGGACAATATGTGTTTCATGAGCTGTCGGATGTACGTTGCGTTCACAATCGTCATCGTGTCTTTCACGGGTCCTGAATTCGAGTTGTTGAGAATCGCCTGGTAACGGTGGATCTTCCGCTGCTTCGAAAGATGTGCTTGATAACACAGGGGAGGATTTTGCCTTACTGTGCGTTTGCTCCAAAAATGGCTCTTGGGCAACCACAGGCGAATTTGCAGGCCTAGTGGGGCTGAGAGGTGATGTGCCTTCGATGAGAGTGGTTTTCGACGAGGAGCTACGCGACCGTGGAGAAACGATTGGGGGCTGAGTCTGTTCCTGGACATGGGGTGGTTCAATATGAAGGGCGGACGGCGGACTGTAAGCATGCAGATTGAGTGGGGATTGAAGCATATTTTCTTTGCCATCTTCGGAAGGCGAAATCGACGGACGCAGCACTTTAGAATCTCGCATTTTAGAATCCCGGGATAGCTCATTGGAAACAGGCTCCTCGTGGTCAGGAAAATTATCGTCAAGACTCTTCTCATTCGTAGACAGTGAGTCGCGCATAATTGGGGTTGTATCAAGTATAGTTTCCTTTGGTCTTTCTACGTTCCCTGAAACACTAGGTCGAGCTCCCGAGGGTGTAGGCGGCGGTTGAAAGTTGGAAGTAACGTGCATGTTACCCAAATCGTGGCCGCGAGCAAGAAGATGTAGCGTCTGCTGCTTTGAAATTTCACTTGGTATGCGCGATTTCAGCGACGGTGGGTACATGAGACGCGGGGCTTGATCCAAATATGGGAAGTTATCTTCTGTCTCCAAGCTGATTGTTCGATTGATATCAGGCGACAAAGTAGTGTGCTCATCACCTCTGGCCACTATGTTGATACTGCCGTCATATGCGCCGTCTTGAGATCGTCTCCTTCGCGGCGATATAAGCTCCGGTTCCTGCGCCGCAATCTGCCTATGGGAGATCGACTTGTCAGGTTCTTTTCCCCTCTGATCTGATTTCAGTTGATCTGTCGGCCTCAAGGGACGGTGATCTTCGCCATCCTTGGCACTTATCAGACGTTTGGCAATAGTCGTAGTCTCCTTGATCGCAGTCTGTTTCGGGGATGCAGGAGCATAAGGGGCGAGAACCGGACTTCCGACGACCTCTGCTGGAGCTTTGCTTCTCCTTTGAAGCGCTTCCGCCATGAGCTGTTGCCCCGCTTCTTCAGCGATACGCTTACGTTCCGAAATCTGGAATCTAGCGATCTCTAACTTCATGTTGTGCAACTCGTTCATGCGCTTCTTTTCCTCGTATGTTTCACTGGGCACAGAAATCGGCTGCCAGCCCTGGACTTGCAACTGGACTGGTTCGTGCTTGGCTTGTTGAACTATTTCAACCTCAGAAGTGCTCCGTAAACAGGCATTTTCCTCGACAGGAGGTGTTTCAGCGGGGTTCGATTGCACGTCCCGTGACATAGCGCCGGGAAGTCCAACAGGCGCAGGTCTAAGGTGAAAATCTTGCTGTATACTCTCTGTGTTAATCGCAGTATCAGCTTCGACGTTATTTGGTCGTCGGATTTCGCCTGGGGAAGATACCCGCATTGGGAAAACGTTCCATTCGCTCCCCGAGTTTGCGTCGGTCTCCCCCGTTTGTGTTTCCTTATTGGAATGGTCCCAACTTTGGGTCGCGTTACTCACCGGATTCTCTGCTAGGATCTCGTGGATCATGGTCCTTTCTCGCTTATCTTCGTCTTGTTTCCGGTTCGTCTCCTCGGCCTCTCTTTCATGAACCCATTCGCCTAGAGTGCGTAAATCATCCTGAAGGCGAACAAGAACAGACCTCCATTGGCCTCCTTCATTCGACCCAGATCCAAAGTCCCTGTTACCAGAACCAAGATGATCAACAGCAGCGACAGCGTCGCTTGCGTCTGCCTTGGCTTGCTCTGCAGCTCTAAGACAATCCTGTGATGCTCTGACTGCATCCTTAGCGGACGATAGTGATTGTTGCGCAAGCGTATACGCACGCTGCGCTGCAGACAGAGCATTTGTAGCGTGAGAGTTGGCATTCTGGGCAAGAACAAGAGCGTTGGATATATTTGGCGGATGTAAGTCAGCAAGTGACAATAGTAATCGTGCATGGAGGTCGCGCAGAGTTGTTAAAGGGGAATCCGGTGGAAATAAATCCTCTATTTCGGAAGTGATGGAATCTACCGAAGCATGGGCGTTTTCCATTGTTGGGGCACTGATAGAAATATTTATGGCTTTCGGAGATGAGTCTGGTAGAAAACGTTTTTGTATTTGAAACTCTGAAATCGTAGGAGAGGGCAAATCTATTCCGGAGCGAGGGTGGCCCGGTTGGTTGACTGGTGACAATGACAAGTCTCCATTGCCAATTCCAGGATAAGAATTCGGTGATCTGGTTTGGAGAGAGGTTGATGCTATTTCGTTAGTCCCATCTGACATGATAGTGTCTGTTATAATATCCAAAGCTTCCACTACCGGTAATCTTAAATGTGACCTGGAAGGAAGGGTCTGAGGAGGATCACCCTCGGGTGATATGCTACTAGGTGTGGGAAGGTTGGGGCCACTATAAGAAAATATTGAAACTGGTGCAGAGAGTCGTTTGAGGAGCTGCGGCTCTTGACCTATGGTTGAAAACTTGAATTGAGCGAAGGACGAAGGAGCCCTTGAGGACTCGAGCTGATCTAGGGGCATATTAGAGATATAACATGAATCGCTGTGACCAGTCTGTTATGCGATGAAGATCAGAAGATATAACAAGATAGAAAGGGACGAACGATGATTGATAGTGGTCGATGGTGGTTGAGGTTAGAAGAGATTACTGTTTGATTTTGATGATTTTTTTGGACTATTTATTGGTCTTGTCAAGTGTCAAATTGTAAGACCAGCGTTATGTAATCATTAGCCGTCTTTGGCCATATTCACATGTCATTGTAACAATAAAACCCCTCAATCACAGAATTGCTCTGTCCATCTTCCGTTTTTTGTCCAGCCAATTTGCTCCGATATAGTTATCGCCGGTACCAGTATGGAAGACTCAACTTGACGTGCAAGTCCGTTACTGTTTAGAATGGCTTGATCGCTAAAGGAATGTGATCTGAATCAGATCGACAAGTCACTTTAGATATCCCCCATATGGAGCTCATGCGCCTCAAGACACTGGCACTAATTGCGAAACACTGTATATGGAAGATCCATTTACGTATGCATCTTTGATTTGATGCGATATCGGGTCGATGGCGTTTCTCAGCGCAGAAAGGAAAGCAGTGGCAGTCATCTGCAGACTCCAAAGACTGACGGTCTTCATCCGTTGCCGGTTCATCGCGGATTGCGAAACGTGATATGCTAAGGCGTCGTATGTCTGCGCTGGCAGTCAGCTGATATAAAACACAAATACGAGAAAAGAGATACTTTGAGAGAGATGGCGTCCAGCATTCCAGCTAAGGAAAGTGCATAAATTTAGACCAGCCTACATACAGTGTTTCTTGGCTTACTTTCCCACATCTTATTTGTAAATATTAGTTAAAAAGTGATTTCTTGCTCACAAAAGCACTCACGGTCAATGATCCATCAAAATCGTTCAGATCCATAACGACCCGGCAATGTATAGGCACCAGGGTTCGATGTGCACTAACCTGAAAGTCAGAAGCAAAAAGGCGTCCATATTGAAGATACACCTACTTCATGAACGCAACAATGGGCCTGACTAGTGCGTTATTCACGTATGACAAGTCATTCGTGAAAATCGGCATTGCTGCCTTCAAATCCCTGAATCTCACATCAATGTCCACCACCACCTTTCGCCCATCCCCATTTCTGATCCCTTCCTCTTCGACCGCTGGCGCACTGAGTGCAGGCTTCGCAAGCTCTCGTTGACCCGGAATGCGAGCCAGTCCGGGATCGGGGTTAGCGAGGGATGTGGATATAGCATCGGCAATCTCTCCCAGGAGCGCATTGAAAGGGAGTCCGTTATGCGTGTCACGCGGAAATTTGATGTCTAGCACCGCGTCTATTTTACCTGAAGTGATCCAGGAAAGAGGTCCGCCTTCGGTAGTCGAACCTCGCAAGTGATCAACATTCACACCGTCGATACGAAACCGCGACTGTTTACAGTGAGCAGTATGTTAGTGTGTCGATAATGGTAAAAAAGGCAAACTATAGAAGCAAACCATCTGTGTCCATTCACCATCCTTGAGGTCCATCTCTGTTGTCCTCCCAATACTCTGAGGTTTGTGCAAGCTAAAGAGGCAGTTGTCGAACTGGCCAACTATATTTTCTGCGCGCAGGAAATCGTAGAAGAGCCAGCGCTTCCTGAACTGCCGCATGTCGGCACGAAATATGGATGCAGTGTAAGGTCGAAAATCATCAGGTTGATAAATCGTGATAAGAACATCTTGGAGTTGGAGAGACTCCAACTCGAAGTCGCCGGGCTGCGACTTGTGTCGAAAGTGAGTTGGATCAGGGGGATTGTTGGGATCCCAGTGCACCCCCCGACGGTCTTTTTTTGAGAAAAATCAGTATTTGGGAGCACGGAGGGTAGAGACGGTCTGAACCTAGGATACCACGAACGCCTTTGACCACAGCACTTTCGATAAGCCCTTTACCATCGAGCCATTTACGCAACGAGAGTGTGACATCGATCGAGTCGACGTTTAAATCGAACAAGGCCATGTTCCAGTCTTCGTCTGCCACAGATGGGCCATCGTCATTGTCATCCTCCTCACCTATTCGGTGGTAAGCAGGATGATTGCTGACATCGTACCCAAGAGCGGATAGATGATCGAACCGTTTGCGTATTTCTAGTGAAATATTATTGGATCTGCGAGAAACGTATACGTTCTTGAAGGAGATACGAGAATCCTTCCATTTCGGGACGATAGCAGATTCAAAAATTACGGTTACACCCGTCTCTGACGTCAGGTAATCACTGATCGCGCGAGCAACATAATCTATGTGACATTGTTGAGCAAAACTTTGGATTGACAAAGGAGGAATAGGTGTACTTTGGAGACGAAGGCTGTTAAGGATCGCGAAAACAACTGAGAAGAACGTGGTACTGTTAAATATGGTGAGTTGAGGCAGGGTTCTTTAATCATTTCAGGTTACTCACGTCCCAATAAGAATCCATATTGTTTGACTCATGAGGAACCAAGTTACAAAAGCTGACATGTCATCTGCATTAAATTTACGAAAAGATTTGATGGTGAACCACTTGAAACGGATGCGAAGGCGTTGCCAAAACCCTGTGGCTAGAGTAAGCAGTTCGTCTCGTGTCAGTCTATGAGGGTTGGGAGCAGACAAAGCGAGGCGCCTGAAAAATCCTGAGTAATTTTCGAGATTGATATTTGGATATGGCTTTTGGACGGTATGTAGTTGATCCTTGTGCGAAGACTGACTCGCAGTGCTGGCCGTAGCTTGTTTATCGACGTCTGGAGGTTTTTTAGGCGAGCTGTGACTTTGGTTGCACCTGGGTGAGTACAGGTGAAACTGAAAAGCATTGGAAAGAGGTTTTTGTCTACGCAAGACGACAATGGACGGTCTTGAGAACAGTGTGCGCCGACAAGCAGCATTCTGAGAGTAAAGAAAGCTCGATATAGATTGATGCCTGAGAGAAGAGCTGACGACGTGCGTCGAGCGCGACCAGAACGCCATTGTTGATGCAGAGCGGTTCGGCGTTCGGCGCCAAAGAACGTCATTGTCATATTACGTAACGGGCGATCGTTGATCTACGAGCAACACATCGAGAAGACGAGGAAGGCAACTGCAGGTAACACTGACAGTAATGCCCCCGAGACTGCCCGACTGACCACCATGATACTACAGGCCGGATACCATCTCCTCGACAAGGCATATCTTTCGAGCACTCAGCATTTCACCCTATACTTATTCACTAATTTCTCGCAGGGTCTCGTTCCAGATTTCGTCCTTCGACGTGTCATCCGTGCTCTTCTACGTCAGAGACTCCGTGACATTGATCATGGTTCTTTTGAGGCAAACCACGCCGCCAAAATGCTCTGGATAGAACAAGTTCGTGCCAGAGGCAATATTGCAGAGGTTCCTGAGAAAGCGAATGAACAGCATTACGAGGTGAGCCGACTTTGTCAACTAAGTGAGACAGTCATTAAGTGCATATAGGTTCCAACCAAGTTTATCCTGTCTACTTTAGGGCCATATGCCAAATACTCATCTTGCCTATACCCAACTGGAAAAGAATCTTTAGCTGAAGCTGAAATATGTATGCTCGAGAGTTATTGCGAGAAAGCACAGCTAGAGGATGGACAGGACGTACTGGATTTGGGATGTGGTTAGTCCGACATACGTTCATCTTCCACTGATCTCATCCTTTTTGGCACTAGGCTGGGGAAGTCTATCTATATATCTTGCTCAAGTGATCATTCCCACTTCAGCTGTCACATCCTCCACATATCTAACAATGTGCTCATCAAGAAATACCCTAACTCTAGAATTACAGGATTATCCAATTCGGCTACTCAAAAAGTCTACATTGATGAGACTGCCAAATCCCGAGGACTGTCTAATATTACCGTGAGCATACACAGCTGTCTTATATTGTAATAGCCTGCTGTATCCTAAATTTTGGCACCCACAGGTCATTACAGCGGATATCAACGCATTCGACTTTGCGGAACAGAAATAGTAGGTCACATCCGCGGACAGATATCCAAATGTTCACTTCGTATTGCCTCTAGCTTTGACAGAATATTGTCTATAGAAGTTAGCCTTTCTCACTATCAGCATTAAGCACTCTGGTTAATATCATAAAATTCAAATGTCCAGATGTTCGAGCACATGAAGAATTATCAGTTGCTCTTTCACAAGGTTTCTATTTGGCTAAGGCCCAAATCGGACAAAGAGAAGGAATCTCTCCTGTTTGTCCAGGTCTTTTGCCACACGACGACGCCATATCATTTTGAACAGGACGATGGGTGGATGGCGCAAAACTTCTTTTCTGGTAAGCGTTGCCATATAAGTGATGTTAATGCATCCTGACAGATGAGGACTATGTGAGGCGGTACAATGCCCTCACAGGACCTCTTTGTACGTTTGGCCTCACGAATCTGTCACATATGGTCTTACCCCCCTGTTACGTAAAGGCGTATTTTCAATCCGATTTGACTCTCAGTCGAAGCTGGTATATCTCTGGAACTCATTACTCTCGTACCTGCGAGGACTGGCTCAAAAATCAAGACATGCATCGAGAAGGTACTAGCATTTCTCGTATATAAAACCATTTTTCAATCGATCGCCTGTGTGACCAGAGGGGCTTGCGGAACTCAGGAGCGATACAACTAGAAAACCCCTAATAGAAGCGACTACGACATTTAATCGGTACGCAGCTTGATCAAATACAACTTTGGCCATCTTTCAAATTACAGCCACATTGTAGGTTCCGAGTCTTTTACATAGCATGTTCGGAGCTGTTCAACATGGACGACGGACAACAGTAAGGCTTTGAATCGCTTGCTGAAATATTCCCTCATCTTTATCTTCAGATGGGGTATCGGGCATTACCTTTTTAAGATCAGCAACGAGAAATAACTCAAAGTAGTGTTATTGCAGCGAGGATATAGAGTACACAAGATAAGATGGCTCGAGTAAGCCATGAGTAGTCCTTCAGCAAGGTCCATGAAAGTACTGTTCAGCGGTCTTCAAGGTTATTGAGAAGACGAAGAATGTTGATGACTACCAGATGTAGAGTGTCAGTATAACGAAAACAATACACGAACTTGAAAAAAGCATACACAGGTTGATGAAGCTATAATTATTTGTCAGTCATTCGGCTGCTTTGAAATTTTTAGTATTAAGCTCACTCCAAATATAAGGAAATAGCGCCCATAATGAACTCATCGGGGGATAACTTCGCGTTGATAAGGTACGTATCATAAACGATGTATCCACTAAAGAGCAGGCATCCTCCGATAGCGAATATGAGGTCCATCGTTTTGCCAAAGGGGACAAAAATGCCAACGATGCCAGTCATTACTGCGTGCGGTGAATCAGTCACAATGCCTTTGAAAGTGAAAGTGGGTGCGAACACAGGGCGATCAATGCGCCGAAAAGGAAGGGACCCATCCCAGAAAAATCGTACTAATGAGATTTGAGAGAAAACTGGGCACCGGTTGCTCAACGTACGAACCTTTGATTGGAACGTGAACAGTGTGAGGCCGAGGAATACACCCAGAGTGATGAGCCTAGAGTGATCCGTGAGGTTTTATCACGACGTTGAAGATGAAACGCACAGGGCTTGCAAAACGATTACATTCTCATAAAATGCAACTACAACCCCGAGGGTGAATGCTTCCATAACCGTGAATGTGGTCAGAAGGACAAAGTTGAGGGGATGGCTGTGGCGCTTCCAGTATAAGAGCCCCAGGTTGATAAGAGTACCAAATAATGGAACATAGAAGGCCCAGATACTTGATGCACTTTAAGCCTGAACACCTTCCAAAATAAGAGCAGAAGACACTCACTGTGACTGTACCCATAGAACAGTCTGGGGAGACTGAGATATGCCACCTCCAACGATCACAGTTGCAAGCTGGAGGAAACGTTAATTCAAAGCACGTTTTCGTTCAGATCAAAAAACTCTACAATTTGACAAACTGTTTGGGAATGATACATGAGTTCAGACCATCAAGGGCAAGATATGCGAACTTACGCAAGATGGTATACACCTTTCGGATGAAAGCGTTTCTGATCTCCGGCGAACTTTCGGAAACCGTGGTGCCATACTGAGCCGCATATTCGCATTAAAAAAAGAGAACAAAGGGTGTAAGAGATACCCCACATACCTTGAAGTCGTCGGGAATTTCACCCTGCTCAGGTTGATCATAATATCCTCCAGGACCGTTTGATCTCGAGCCGCCTAGCAGTGGCTCCTGGGTCTCGCGCTCTGCAAAGTAGTTGTTATTTGGTTTAGATGGGCTGGAAGTTCCATATGAAGGCGGAGGAACGGGAAACTGTTGACTCATAGTCGCTAGAGTGTTTGTATGGTCGAGTGAGAAGCAAGTGAGCGCAGTCCTTATTAGTCATCTCTGCATCTGGCAGTTATCATGGATTACGTAACTTAATACAGGACCCTTATGTAATCAGATTCCGATCATCTATATCGGGCTGCTCGCTCGAAAACTAGAAGAATATTTTCTATCATAAAACGCTATTAATGGCCGAAGATCCAGATACAGTATCATTTGAAGATACCTCATATCAAAGAGCTTGAACGTCTTTCCTCAAGATGTGATTTTAGTAACACACACTCCCTGAACTCTTCTGGAAAGGTTATTCGCGCAGACACCCCCTAAGCGCAATTGACACTAGCCTGTCCTGCCCTTGGAAACAGAGAGCCGTAGCCACCGGCCCACTGTCACTTTTTCGACCCTACCCGCCCTGCTGGCTCAAAAAATTGTCCGTGCCTTTTTGTTGTCGGGATCGTTCCAACCAGTCCCTCCGTCCAAGTTATCGCCGATTAAAGTTTCTGATTAGCAGCCAGGGGCTTTTGTTTGAGGTTGCAGTCGTAATCCAACCCTATATAAACCACCCAATGAAAGAGCACGAGCACGTCTCAAAGATCTCTTGGAGACGAATCTATTGTTTCTGATCAAGGTCTGCTACTTGCTTGCAGCAAACTTCATATCCACCGTGATTTGCTTCCAGTCACTTGCCCTGGTATCGTGGGCTGTGAGTTCGAAGATACAAGTGATGTGGATCCGCCGATTGTCTCGTGGTATCCATCATCAATCTGAATCAAATGGACGGTCTGCGTGCAAATCGAAAGTAAATGAAGAACAAAAAGGTTCGTGACTCAAGTATGAAACTCGGTAAAAGCGTCAAACCGGCTATTCAGGTGGTCGCCGATCTTGCTTGTCAATTTCCAGCGGTGAATTGTATCAACTATCAACCTGGCTGACTGATAGCTCCGCTATTCATCGCCTCTTCGGTTGACAGCAAGGACCTAGTACATGGGATTGCGGCCCATAAAAATTTTCCACGCAACCTTTTTGATAGGGTCTGCAAGACGGGTCCATCAACCCGGTTCAGGCATTCTGTTAAAGAATCAATCCTTCAGACAAAAAAGTACCAGAGGCGCGAATAGACTTTTGCCCAGGCGGTATGGTATATAGTTCCAGAAGGAAATATATAACAAGCGTCAAGTAGAAGTTCTAACCTAACAAGACCCCCAGCCTGGAGTAAGTTGAAACTTTTGCGGAAATCTTTACTTAACTGGCGTAAGATGGGAGTCCCCAGTCTTCAGGAACGAAGTCCTCTATTGAACGAAGAATTTGATTCGCCTTCTCGGGGCCATCGTAACCCAGTTCCAAAAGGTTAGAATCTGGAACCCAAACCACTATGACGTGAAAACATGGATTTAGCACTTTCACTGCCTGTCTGACATCTCTGTATGCCTACCAGACATCCCAGCACGCTTTCCCGCTTGCATACCAGGTAGGCCGTCTTCAAACACAAGCGCCTTAGCCCGTTCTAGTGCTTCCTGAGTGTCGCATATCCCCGCATGACCAACATTTCTGTTTAGCAAATCTCTTGCTGCTGCAAGAAAGATATCGGGGGCAGGCTTGCCCCTGATAAGGCCGTATTGCGCGTCATCACCACACACAACTTTTCCTTCAAAACAATTGAATACATGGTTCAGATGACCTGTTTTCAACTCAAAGTTCCGCCGACGCGACCCGGTGGCGACCGCTATCGGAATGCCATGAGCTTTGAGATGAAGCACGAGCTTTTGGACACCAGGTAAAAGGGGTACAGTGGGCCAAAGAGCATCTTGGAGTGCGTTCCTCTGAGCCAGGTAGGATTCGAGCGTCAAAGGTATATCAGGGAAGAACGCAAGAAGATGTTCGGCAGCCTGACGCTCCGCTGACCGGACAAATTATATGAAATGATCATTGGAAGAGTCATTGGCTCACGTTTGCCCATCAGGCCAGCCTTCATCTCCCAAGTCATTTTTTTATCGTACTTGGCCAGGATCTCATCTGTCGATTGTTATAATGTGTACAATGCGTAGCAGCTTCAACGCGCTAGAACTAACTGGTTACATCGGTGTAGATTTTCTCCGAGTCAATCATGAGACCTAGTTGCAATGGATGAAGATGCTACATTCTAACAAAATGATTGAAGCGCTACCATCCATATCAAAGATGACATACTCAATCCTAGGTCTTACTTCATTAGGCATCGCGGTAATGGCGTGGAGAAAGAACAAGTGATGCGCGCTGAACGTTGACACGAGAATAGATCAGACTCAAGTTCGCTGATGTAACGAGCTAAAGTTTCTCGCAGGCCCCCATGTCGACCCCAACATCGACTTCAAGAACCCCCATACGACGCCGCCGCTTCATCGTCCTCCTCATAACACTGATCGGCTGCCTCTTTTTCTTTGGCTTGCCATGGGAATTGCCACCCTCTTTGAGAGACGCTGGTGTTGACGCGCTGTCGAGAGCTAATATTGCACGTCTTACAAAGTTCAAGTCGGGTTCATCCGTCACAAAAGTTGACGAAGTTTTTGGCCTGTTGTATATGGTGACGGAAGACATAGAGCGTGATCTCACTCAAGTCGAGGATTTAGACCCATCCCAACCTATCGGCCTTGAAGTCTATGCTGGGGAAGGAAAGGGAACGCTCGACTGGAATAAGACCGCAGAAAAATTGAATAAACAATATCCTGTTATTATATTTAGCAAGGTATTTTTCATCATGCATTCATGGCATCTCATTCGGCTAAAACGTCTCTAACAGACGTACTGCCCGTACGGCACCTCCAAACTGTTCGTTCGCAGCCTAGACTGAAGCTCCCTTTTTAGATTCTCGCGGAGGGCTAAGAAACTTCTCGAGACATACCACATACAGCCCACACCCAAAGTCATCGAGGTAGACCTGCGGCGTAAGTCATTCCCCCATAGAACTGTATATTCCTCTTAGACTTGCATGATTTCTTTAGCAGACTCAAGCATTCTTAAAACCATTCTAGGCCGTCTGACCAAACGTTCCACTTTTCCGAACGTTCTAGTCCGGGGTCAGTCCATTGGCGGCTCAGATGACCTTCAAGAGCTACATGCTCAGAGACTACTGACCAAGACACTTGAGAACGCTGGAGCAGTTGTACGCGATGATGGATCCGGCAAATGATCTATGTCTTTTATTATCTATACCCGTAATATCGTTTTCTAGGTGCTGAATCTTGTGCATATACGTTGCACCCAAAAATATTGCCGATCAGATGCTTCAGTCATTCGTAACCGTGACAAGCCAGAAATAGGGGAATTTTTTGTAATTATTGTATATGGCAGTAATCGCAGTTGGATGACCAAATGCCCCAGCCATCGGGCTATAAAATTGCGGCCGTCCCAGATCATTGTTGACATTCACTAAGGCTGCTCTCAGAAGCGCTTGCAAGTACACTTTCATTGTATGGAATTTTGAGAATTGTAGGAATGATAACTATGTACAATTTTATACTCTTTGTCTTAGTCTAAGCACTGTTACAAAATCATGAGATCATTTGGATGGAAGTGACGAAGTATGACCGACCTGAGAATACCACTGGTTAGCTGCTCGGCAGACGTATGGGGCAACACAACTAGTTGGTCCAGTCCAACCAGTACTAGCAAAATCATAAACAAGGCGATAAACTTATTATGGTATTATTGGAAGACATACCCGCCACATTGACCCCAGTGAGTCTGCTGTGCTCCGGGAGCGGTGGTAGTCGTTGTGGGAGGGGGGGTTGTATTGGGAGGTGTAGTTGTTGGGCCAGTAGTCGGACTACCGCCGCCATTGCCAGTAATGCCGAACCACGCGAGTACATCATTAGCCTGTACAGGAATGTTATGGTCGACATTGTTGGCACTTATCGCCTGGAAGTTAGGACCATAGATGGACCGAGTCCAGCCCGACAAAGGTGAGTTTTGTTGTGTGGACTGTGGAGTGGTACTATAACCAAAAACGTTTGTCCATTGTTTAACGCCTTCAGCAAAGTTTTTGTAGTTCAGGGTAGTGTCCCTAGTATATGTGCTATTAACGGTCGGCATCTTGAAAAGAAACATAGTTCTTACCGAGTTCCTTGCCAGATTTGTAACTTCGGTCGAGGGCCAGTATAACCAGGGTATCCGTTACGAACAAGATCTCCCTATCGTAAGGTTAGTGTAAGTGTGAAGCCGAGTCCAACCTTGGAAAGGCAGCTTACCCACTGCTGAGCAGTTTTCGTGAGAGTTCCCGTAGCGCATGCATTGTTCCACAAATCTGGGCCGGCAAAACAACCGTAGGGGACGCCAGCAAAGGCGGCCCCAGCCTGGAAGAGATCTGGATATGCTCCAGCAAGAACATTGGTCATCATGGCTCCTGAAGATGTGCCTGTGACGAAGACACTGTTGGGGTTAACCTTATAGTTTGTGATCGCGTAGCGGATCATCGAAGCGATGGCCAAAGAGTCGCCGCCGCCGTTATGGGTGAGCGTGGCAGTGGTGTGAACATCCCAGCATCCTCCAGGATCAGGAGCATCCGGATAAATGACAATATATCCATGCTGATCTGCAAGATTAGCATATTGGGTGCCGGTGAAATAAGCCTGTGCTGTGCCCTGGCAGTAATGGATGGCAACGATCAAAGCGGGAGATGTGGCTACATTCGAGGGACGGTATACGAACATCTGCACGCCAGTCGGATTGGACCCGAAATTAGTGACCTGCTGAAGTTGACCTGCAGCAGCATTGGTTAGGACCGCGAGAGCAGTAAGAGTCAGGAATGAAAGAAGTCGGTGTAGAAACATTTTTTTCGGGAGCTGGGAGACTACATAGTTCACTAGCAGCGTTTTATAGAGCTAGTTCAATGATCCGAGTTCATTGTCGCAAATTTCTCGACGAAATATCGACTGATGGATGGTGTTTTGAGCGGATTTGTGGATTGAATCTCGGTGAAAGAATCGACGAGGCTCCAGCCTCGGAACCTAGTCGGTGCGGGGAAATAGTGCGAGGACAGAGAAGGTTGGGGTTTGATTTGAGTATCAGTGGCTGGCAGGTATTTCGGTGCATGGGAAAGAACGCAATGAGATCAGAACTACGGGGAAGTCTAAGGATAATTCAGTCAGGTGGGCCGACACAGCGGTATCACTGATGCAGCAGCAGATGAGCAGCTGACGGACCTGTCTTATGAAACAACCAGCCAACCGTGACGGCCCTATTTATATGCTCATTTGGGTCCTTAAAGATTCGCGCAGAACGAGGTTATAAAACAGATGCTGTATACTGTAGTTGACATGTTCTGTTGGCATGGAAGTGATGTAAATTGACAGCTAAGAAGAGCACGTACTGGCACAAACAGCTTCGCATTCGTACTGTAGTCGTATACTCTACGATGGCGTTCCTGGTGTTCCGCAGTCCCCGTTGTATTGTGCGAGACCATAAAGATCACACAACAATTTATTCTGTTTGTGACCACGACCAGTCATGCGCTGTAGAGCAGGCTCGTCGATCTTTTTCTTCCTATCCGTCCTAATTATACTTTTTATTATCTATCATATATCCATAATTCTTCATGATGAACAAGAAATATCTCCATCCACCGAGGTCGTTCAGAATATCACCGAATGCCATGCCTCTACCAATAGGCTATCCGGGCAGCCCAGTCCTTGGGACACAGTGCACTACGTAAATGGACCTCCAAAAAATCGTTTTCAGGGTGAGATAACTGTGTTCCATTCAACGATCAGAGCATCAGCTGATACGCCCAGAAGACAACCTACTTAATGATACATTTTACATCACCGCATGGGGAAACGCAGGCTTGAGTAAGTTCTGAAGATCTATCTCACGTCCATCTCATATTCCAAAACAAGCAAATCAGTTTATTGGCTTGGTCAGTTGCTAGTGCCCAAACTGTGATGTTATCTCATTGATTCTATGGTTCCAATACCAGACCAACATGATCTATCTTGGTCTTATAACTGACAGAATTCCAATTTTGCCTCCATTCACACCTGATGGTCATATATGTGGGTGCCTCTCGCTGACTATATCCCGTCCTTCAATCTTCTATGTGTGCTATCTGTGCAGCACCATCCGCAGGTCACATTCCTTTCGGGGAGATATTCAATTTGACTGAACTGCGACGACATTTACGCAAGCCTGTCTTAGAGTGGTCTGATCTCAAGACCATCTCACCCCGGTTTTCCCTAAATGCGCCACCTGCAATTGAGGAAATTGGCTGCTGGTCTATACGTACATCGAACTACCATTTGAAGGATCCTGTTCGAGCAACAAATCTACTTCACTCCCTTGGCCTCGAGGTTTCATATACCAGGCTACCCCCGCACATCAGTTCTCCTCAGTCACTCGCGGACGAAGCCCATATAGGCTTGATACCTCTTGCGCAAAAGATATACCCGCAAAGTCCGATCAGCAACCCGGAAGATAACACCATTATGGCACCGTCGACCAGCGGTGCTAAGATCTCTCCCGATCATCACATGTCCTGCTTTGACTTCATGTATTTTGCTTCCGTGGGTACTCAGCCTTATGAATGGAAGAGTCCTTGGTCCCCAGTCTGGCGTTTTGTTGGACGACACCTTCGTTTCACCGACTTCGTCGTCGATATTGCCAAACAATATGTGCACAGAGCGCTGAAGATTACATCAGACCAATTACCGCTAGTGAGTAATCTATTCCAGCTCTGCTTTATATCATATTAGTAACGTCAGTTGAGTTTATTACCGTTCATGCGCGACGTGGTGACTTTGCTCATCAATGCTTTGATGTACCTGAGCAATGCTTGGCTCCGCTATCTGCATTTGTTCGAAAAGTCGAGGAAGTACGAGAATCTCTATCTTCAAAAATGAACGTAGACATCAGAGATGTAATAATAACATCAGGTTTGTTGACAATGATTAACACCCACGTCAAATACTGACATCATATACTTTAATCAGACGAGAAGGACCCAGTATTTTGGAAGGAGGTCGAGGAGGTTGGGTGGAAATATATTGACCACGCTGCTGAACATACAGTTGAGTTGTATGGGGAGTGGTATCTGCCTGTCATAGACATTGCGGTTCAAAGCTTGGGTATTGGTTTCGTCGGAAGCCAGGACTCTACATTGAGTGCCCTCAGTGCACGGAGAGTGGAGGAATGGAATGACGGCATCGCTCGAGTGGTCAATTGGGGCGGTCGAGACTAACCTTTTGTTAATGTTCTATATACTTGCGAGATTTCTTTAGCGATATACGATATTTATACAAAATAGATCTTACTCCCGGCTGGTAATATTGTCGAGCCATTGTAAGATTACCAATGGAGAAGTTATCGCTAGTTGCTATGAATCTTTGGATGAAACAATATGCTTGTGCCCCCCATGCCAGACCTAGACCCCAGGTAGAGTTTATAAAAAAGTCTGTAGTGAGCTCACTGACATTCTATAGTTGCCTTGAACATTGTGGTTATACTGGGAGCGACCTGAAGGCGGTGGTATCCACGCCTGTCTGTACCGTAACAGCGACAATTCATTACTTTTTCTCCTTTGTCTTACTACCCGGCTTCGCTCACCTAAGGATTCGAGTCGTATTAGAAAGATACGCCAATGGCTGATCATCTTGTGTTTGGCTCTAAGAAAATCTCCCATACCCGTAGTACGGACTACAGTGACATGAATAGCCTTGAAAATGAATGACAGATAATGAATGCTCGGTGCTCCTAAGGAGGTGCTTGGTGTCTCTGTAAAAATCTCCCGCCGAAAAAGTCGTATCTAGTTCTACAAACCCTCTAGATGCTATTGGTCCTCCACTTCTCTTGGGATTTGACATACGTGTGGCCTGTAGTGGGAAAGCTGCAACATCATTGACGTTTGATCCAGAAGTCTTGTCTAAATAAAGGACGGTTAGCATTTCTCGAGGAATGGATCAAAAGATTCTTTCCCCTCGTTACTATCATTCACCGGGTAATGCACATTTTTGGTATCTCAAAATTCTCTCGGACAACTCATTTCTGGCTGGCGGAGCAATCGATAGGGAATGATTCAAGGACCTATAGATTAATTTAACTTTATGGAAATTCACAGAGATGCACTAGTTATACACAGAGGATAAAAGTCACCTAGTAATGCACATTTGTAACGCCTCTGTCACGCCTTGATTTTGAAGCCCCGCCGCATTGACCAATCGGAGTCAACTGGTTGTGGTGAGAGTTGCTGAT